>OX453058.1:6838533-7138522 GCA_949699795.1 Spicauda simplicius | reverse complement strand
CTCTCATTCTGTGGAAAGATTAGTACCTAGAAGTGGAGCAATAATAGTTTGACAAAATTTGCCTTCTACGACATCCACGGAAGTAGAGGGAGGGGTGATTGAAGATCAATTGCACGGCATATTCAAGACCAATATCATTTTGTGAATCACAAATGCGCAGTAATAACTGTGTCTTTATTGATCAAGACTAGGTACTCATTTGTCCGTTCTGTTCAAACTTCTATGAGTCCTTTTATTTGTTTGTTCTTTCTATCCATCATCATCTTTCAGGCATCTGTACTTATTATTATTATTATTATTTTTAATTGACAATTTTTATCACTGTAATTGACTAATTTTTATTACTTTAATTTGACTATTTTTATTATTTTACTTCACTAATTAATCTCAATTTGTAATTTGTAATAATCTGTAATCAGTTATATACCGCTTCACGTGGCCCTTTGCCGCCTGTCAATGACAAGCGAGCCACGCTAACCCGACACTATACCGAAGATATCCCGGACGTCAGCCTGTACGAGATTAGATTGGCCCTCAAACAGCTCAAAAACAACCGAGCGCCCGGCGAAGACGGAATCACAACTGAATTGCTTAAAGCAGGAGGGAGGCCTATTTTGAAAGCGCTCCAACAGTTGTTCGATTCCGTCATAAGCCAGGGTATAGCACCGGAGGCGTGGAGCAGAAGCGTGGTGATACTGTTCTTCAAAAAAGGCGATAGGTCTTTACTGAAGAATTACAGGCCCATCGCGCTTCTGAGCCACGTCTACAAGGTGTTTTCGAGGGTCATCAATAATCGAATAGCTCGCAGGCTCGACGACTTCCAGCCTCCCGAACAAGCCGGATTCCGAAAAGGCTTTAGTACCATGGACCACATACACACACTGCGGCAGATAGTAGAGAAGGCTGAGGAGTACAATCTGCCGTTGTGTGTGGCCTATGTGGACTATGAGAAAGCCTTCGATTCTATCGAGACATGGGCGGTGTTGGAGTTGCTCCAGCGGTGCCAGATTGACTATCGGTACATCGAAGTGTTGAAGTGTATATATAAGGCAGCCTCAATGTCGATCCGATTACACGACGGATGTACGAACCCGATCCAATTGCAGCGCGGTGTAAGACAGGGGGATGTATTATCCCCGAAACTGTTTACCGCTGCATTGGAAGACGTGTTCAAACTGATGGAGTGGAAAGGATTCGGCATCAACATCGATGGCGAATATATCACTCACCTTCGATTCGCAGACGACATAGTCATCATGGCGGAGTCGATGGAGCAACTCAACACCATGCTCAACGACCTCTCTGGTACCTCTCAACGGGTGGGTCTTAAGATGAACATGGACAAGACAAAGATCATGTCTAACGTCCATGTCACACCCGTACCGGTCGTTGTTGACGGCACCACCCTCGAAGTTGTTGACGAATATATTTACCTGGGGCAGGTGGTGCAGATGGGTAAGTCCAACTTCGAGAAAGAGGTCACTCGTAGAATCCAACTCGGCTGGGCAGCGTTCGGGAAACTGCGCCATATCTTCTCATCCGATATGTCTCAGAGCCTGAAGTCGAAGATGTTCGAGCAGTGTGTGTTGCCAGTGATGACATACGGCGCCGAGACGTGGTCCTTCACTGTGAGCCTCGTGCGTAAGCTCAAAGTCGCTCAGCGAGCTATGGAGAGAGCTATGCTTGGTATTTCCCTGCGCGACAGAATTCGTAATGATGAAATCCGTAGGAGAACGAAAGTTACCGACATAGCTCTCAGAATTAGTAGGCTGAAGTGGCAATGGGCAGGCCACATCGTTCGTAGGACAGATAACCGATGGGGTAGAAGAGTCCTCGAATGGAGACCACGCCTCGGCAAAAGGAGTGCAGGCCGCCCCCCGACCCGATGGACTGATGACCTGAAGAAGACGGCGGGTAACCGCTGGATTCAGATGGCTCAGGACCGGTCGAAGTGGCGCAGATTAGGGGAGGCCTATGTCCAGCAGTGGACTTTTAAAGGCTGATGGATGGAATAATCTGTAATCAATTTGTAATGATTTGTATTTTTTTTTCTCATTGGCTTACATTCGCTTTCTGTGCATGCAGTCTACACCTTTGATTATAATGACACTTGTCTTTCTAATGTTATCTTCTGTTTATGCTGTAATTGGTGTACATTATGTTGGTGTTCAAATAAATAAATAAAAATAAATAAATAAATAAATTTTTCCGTCCGTTTGACCATTCGTCGATATGATAATCCATCACCGTTCAACCATTAAAACTGATCAGATTTGGATGAGATTGGAAACAATGATTTAAAATACGTTTTACGACTGAATTTTTTTCGCCATTTTCATCTTATCATTTTATCTTATCTAAAACTTTGAAACTACAAAAATATAAATATTACTTGGCTTCTTCCGTAAGCCTTAAATCCGACAATAGTATGAGGGTTCGTACGAGGGGATGCGTCGAGTTCTCACTATACCACAAATGACAAGAGTACGTGTTTACATATGTTCGTCTCGAGAGTCAACTTCAGACAAGAAAATTGTTGGATGACATGACACATGATGTGCAGTTGGTAAGAGGCAACGAGTTTGATGTCGTTGAGATGGAGACAAAAATTTTTACTTCTTTTTGTGTGTACATGTATATTTAGGCAATTACTAGACAAAAATTGATGAGATTTGAATGCAAAGACACATGATACATATACGAGGTTACAAATAGCAATTACTGTATTTATTTAAATACTTAATCAATATGTGTATTTTTAAATTGTGGTAGCTAACTGATATCAGTTAGGAAATATATTAATATTTTTTATCTACTTCAACAGAGAAGGACAAGAAGCCTACATACCAGTATCTAAATGTTTAGTTATTTTCATATGTAGGGCTTGACACACACAACGATCCTTCGTGGTGAGCTTGGACCTAAACCAATCCAACTAATCATTTGTTCTCCTAGGAGTTCATGTCACGCGGTGCCCAACTTTAAAATATTGAAAATTTCATATATTGTGTCATTCAAAATATTTAACATGTTTTTTACCAAACGAGCATCTGATGGTAAGTGGTCATTGCCACCTATGGACATCTGTCCACAATTTCATATAGAACATGGGTTCTATCATAAGTCAATTACAGATGCTACTCCCGCGGAATAAGCTGGTGGTTTGACATAAGAGTGTACCGACAACCAAACAATTCCATTTAAACGCAAGACTCGCTTCACGCTAGAAATAAGTGTGGCGGTGGTACCCCGACATTACGAGCCCCTGCATGGCGACTGCGATTGAATGTATATGACGAAAGTAGTTAAGTAACCCTTATTTATCAATGTATCTTAAAAGTCTTAATTATAAAACAAAATATACAAAATCAGCATAAACGTGACGAGGGTTCAACGTACCCATTTAGGGTAACTTGTAAATATCATTAAATTTAGTGTAGGAAATCGTCTACGCAAGTTAGGGGCGGTTCTTACTAAATAGGTGTAAAGTGATTAAGGACTAGTCTCACTTACGAAGAATAACTAAACTCAGTAGAAAATACAATGTTGAGAAACAAAATAAGGAGTTATCTCATTTTCTGACGAAGTCAGATCGATGAAGTCATAAAAATAATATTAATAAAATCAATTGAAAGCAAAAAGTCATTTATTAATGAAGGGCGCAGTGTGGCATAGATACTAAAGACTCCAACTTAGGCTTCAGACGTAGCACTGCGTCTTTAAATAAACTGTAGTGGACCAACACAACTCGGGTTGCTTACAGGTGTTAACAAGCAGCTCATAGATGTTAATTTACTAGTTAATACACCGCACCAGTGGCTGCTTACCGTCAGGTATACTGCAAGCTCGCTTGCTATCTTAGTCGAATGCAAAAGTGTTATCGACCACTTATTTGTTATTGCAATACTTTTTTGTTTGTGATACCATATAAAAATGTTGAAAATGATAACTATTCTTTTATCGTCGACACAGTTGGGATCGGACATGGCTTTTGCGTCGTCAAATTACCATAATGTTTATTCTCGAAATTTCACTTATGCAAGCAGAATATGTAATGAGTAGGTCGAAAGATTTTATACGATTGTGTTGCCTAGCACGAAATGACTATTTTAGACGATTATTTACAAATATGATCAAATTTTAAAACTTTTCAAATTGATATTTCAGATTTCTCCGATGGCAATCAATTATCGATTTATTTTATTTGTTGGTGATATATTCTCCACATTCAGTAGGCTACATTTAAAATACATTTAAAATGCTGATGAATCTGCAAAGTAATATTATTAAAGACAGGTGGAAATAATGCGAATATTTTGTTTATATTAATATCGTAATTTTTTTTTTTCATAACATAAAAAATGGTTAGTTTCTAGTATACAATTAATTTCGATTAGCTTAATCGATTATTTGCTTCGTATCGACGACGTATTGCATTGACGAAAATAATAGTTCGGATAATTGATTGATTTCTCGATTAACCGGTCACAAATCGCTCTTAATCGTCAATCCTAGTAAACATAGCTTTACAACTACATACTTTGTAGTGACCCAAATTAATGTTTTTATTGTGTGTAGCCAAAATATATTAGGCGTGGAGATAAAAGACGACGTAGATATTAATCAACTACAGAAACTAGATAAACAAATAAAAATGTCTTTTAGCCGTTTCTGATTGTTTTGCAAAAATTCGTCGTTGGAATACCGCCGATAAGGTACTAAAATACTGTTATGATAACAATTACATTAGTTATGTTTCCAAGATAAAACTTTGGAAGGTTGTGAGATAAATATCTTGAATAATATTCAAAGTAAAAATTGAGGAAAGCGTAAAAGGTCCCTGGTTCCATCCCCGTACAGAATGTCGATTAACTTAGATTGCTGTGATGGGTGTTGATGGCACTAAATATGCGTATCTATAAGATTCACGATACATGGAATTCCAGTTTGACGAACAGTTCGATATTTTTTTGTTTAATTGAGTCAGTCAATAATAACTTAACTATAAATGAACTAAACTTAACTATAAGTGAACTAAAACTTTAACTTGACTATAAATTATAACATTTAGTGCACTACGTGACGCGTACGAAGCAGTACAACTTCGCGAGTGTTGTCGATCAATCATTCGTACAAGCACTCATTGACTTTAGTTTATATATAACTCAATAAACCTTAATTTACCACTCAGTTTAACTTATCATTTCACAAATATCAAAAGGTGTTCCCAACGTGAGTCTACTTGTATGTTGTATTTTGTAATATCGTAAATCAGTTTTGATCCGGGAGGAATAAATTTACAAAAACAATATATGTGTTTTACGGGCAGACAGCACAATCAAATGTTAGACGCACAGCCGAGATTTGCACAACACGCTCGGATCATCGGCTGTGATTGTTTCGACGCCGTTACATCCCATATAATTTTTAGGCATTCCGATAAATAAATGGCGTACGGTTTAAATGGTTCATATGTATCGTTTGATCGTTTTGCTTCCGGGTTATTGCGAAATTGTAATTGTTTTTTTTACAAATTGCTTGACGGAATTCCACAAGGGTTTACACCTAAGCTTGGGCGAGATTCTTATAAATTTTATATTAGGTAAACTAAACAATTAAATATCAATAAACAGGACAATGTCTTACTTTATAAGGCATTCTCTAAAATCTTAAACAAGCAACAAATCCAAGAATAACTGCAACTAATTCTATCGCATTGTGGACCGAGAAATATTACGGTACAAATATATGTAGTTTATGGACAGATGGCACAATCGATTGTTAGACGCACAGCCGAGATTTGCATAACACGCCCGGATCATCGGCTGTGATTGTTTCGACGCCGTTACATCCCATGTCATTTGTAGGGATTAAGATGAATAAATGGTATACGGTTACAATGTTTCATATATTCGCATCATTTATTCACCCTGTATCCGAGTGAGTATCTGTGTGTTATTGCGAATTTGCGATTGTTTTATGTTTTTTACGAACTGCCCCGCGGGATATCGGCGTACATCGTCGGCGTATTTGATTTAACGCGTTTGTCGTAATATGTGTATATTTTAAGACAACTGCAAAGTCGGCTAAGTACACTAAAATCAGCCCTTGCATGCAGATACAACAATATTATTTTTGGGAACATTGCTGGTGACGCAATTAAGCATATACATTATACATTAATAGTCATTTTGAAATTAAATAAAGATATTATTTATATTAGGGAGATAAACTACATTTCATTTATTTCGTTGCGTAGGACTATCGTGAAACATGTTTCACTGTTCAGTGATACCATTGTACTAGATTATAGTAGAGGCTAGTTCGAACCCAATATATTTGCGTGGTACGGCCGGCTGAACTGTTCCGATAATACATCACCTCTTTGTTGGAAAAATATGCGTTAATATTTCGCGAGGAATTTCATTACTGCGAGCCCTGTTGGCTTTCAAATAAATAGGCATTTTATTGCTTTTCTTTGCCGCCGTTCGATGTAGTATTATCGGGTTAGGACTAAATGTCGATTCTTATTGCCCTGGGAAAACGTTGAACTGACACTATAAAACGTAATAATGGTCCCAGTATAAAAATGCGCTTGCGAATATTGTTTCATTTTAATCGACGGCTATAGTATTGGAAGATACAGAATTGGAATATACTAAATATAAATAGAAAACTAACTACCAAATAGTGATTAATTAATTCAGTTTTATAGTACACGAGTATAATGTAAAACGAAAATGAGGGCTTGTAGGGAACAGATATTAAGTAATTATGTAATATTTGAGACGAAAATTCCACTTGTATAAGAACCTATTAATTTAGTTGTACCTAAGCGAGAAAATCTCGCATGCAAGTCTGAATGACCAAATTCTCATCCCGTACACGTATCACTTATTTTGAGTAGTTACATAATTATGAAGTCATTTATATATTCAGTATTTAGTGTAGAAAATGAAAATTTTATACGGAACGCATATACAAAGTGGTATTTCATACGTCTCCTTGTGCTCAGAGTACTCAGAGTACTAATGAATGTTACATACCGCCCGTCGTCCTACTTCAAACTCAGATGTTTACAGGTGGTAGAACCCGTGTAGTTCGACCGGGAAAGTACCACCTATTTCCAGCATGAAGCATTTCTTGCGTTTCGATTGAAGGGTGTGGTTGCCGGCACACTTTTATATGAGGCGACCATCATAGTCCTCAGGAATAGCACCGAATCTGTGATTGATTTCAGATAAAATCCATGTTCTACATGAAGTTGCTTACAGATAGCCATGGGTGGCAGTCACCACTTACCATCAAGTGGGCTACATAGTCCTTTGCTACTTCAATCGTCCACCAATTCGCACTTGGCCAGCGCGGTGGACTATGGCCTAAACTCTCTCATTCTGAGAGAAGACCCGTGCCCAGCTGTGGGATAATAATGGGTTGACGATACTTCAATCAGATAAAAAATCGCTTATTTTTTTTTTCAAAACAAATATTATTTAATCACAGTATAGAGGCACATGCAGTATAAAAACATGGGCCGTACAAAAGATGGCGCGGAGTGAAAATTATTCTCACGGGAGTGTAAGAAGAGGGGTGAATATGAGAAATGCAAATAGGATGCTGAGCTCCCAGCGCAGAATAAGCCTATGAACGTTTGACAAATAGTATTACGATATGGGAGCGTCGTTGAGAAAATGTAACATCAAATTGATAAGCTGCAGTACAATATTTGAGTAAAGGTTTCTCCTTATACTTACTTGTATGTGCGCGATGAATAGATAACCTAGTTTTAACGTACTCGATTTAAAGTCACTGTTGCCTACGGATAGTTTTATATTTGTACTAGCTGTCCCGAGAAACGTTGTTTTGCCATATAAAAAATAAAAAATAAATGTTAAGGGTGGACAACCCTTAAGGGGTATGAAAAATAGATGTTGGCCGATTCTCAGACCCACTGAATAAGCATATAAAATTTGGTAAAAATCAGTCAAGCCATTTCGGAGGAGTATGGCAACAAAAACTGTGACACGAGAATTTTATATATTAGATAGGACTGATGTTTCGTTGGGGGTTTATTATAAAACGCTCTAATGGTTAACTTAGCCCACTTGTCTTGCCTCATTAAAAAAATATATTTGTTCTATTGGCGTTGCATTATAAAGAGTTTCCATGCAAAATGTTATATTCTAAGAGAATTTAAAACCGAGTGTTTTTATTTAATTTCTTGCTTATTAAGATTTATTTTCTAACTTTAAAGTGCACAAACTTTGAGCACCTTACTGTTGGTTCAACGAATTAAGATTCATGCATGAAAGGAACATTTTTATTTGCCCTGTCTATTTATTTTAACGAATGATTTTAAATTTCGCGTTATTTATTTGAAGATAAAAAAACAACGCTTTCTACAGTCATAACCCCACAGTAGGATTTTCTCCTGTGTCGTGGGTGCGATGGACACACACAAAGACGAATACACAAGCACCCAGACCCAGAACAAGAATCTAAACTCATCATTCAGATACCCGTCTGGCCGGGAATCGAACCCGGGACCCACTGCGTGTCTGATCGGTATGGTAAGCGCTGCGCCACGCGGGTCGTCAAAAGAATAAGTCATAGATGTAAATTAGTGTAAATGTAGGTGATTAAGATTCTATATTAGTATAATTTTGTAAACATATTCTTTTTTTATTTGACTGAAGTAGCAAACGAGCATGCAGTCCACCTGATGGTAAGTGGGTGACCACTTCAGATGCGTTGCTACTCCCGAGGACTTTGATGGTCGCGTCATGTGAAAGTGTGCCGGCAACCACACCCTTCTATCGAAACACAAGAACTACTTCACGGTAGAAATAGGTGTGGCGGTGGTACTTCCCCGGTCGAACTACACTGGTTCTACCACGTAAAAAAATACAAGTATTCTTCGCTTTTAATATCTATTTATTATGTCTTATCCATTTCCCGTTATTTTTAGTTCGGTAGTCGCTTAATGGCTTATCGTTTAGATGTTCCAATAAATTTTCAATCTTTTATACCGTAAAACTCTTTGTACGTTTCAATAAGCACTTTGATGTCTGTTTCAATTTAACTGCAAGTAATATCGATACATTTCTGTTAATTTTTTATGTTTCATCGTGGTTATCAACTTTGCGTTTATAATTACAAATTGATTTCTGCTAGAATAAAATCATTATACTATAAAATGAAAACCCTGAAAATACAAGCAATTTTACATACGTAAATGAATCAAGACCGAGTTTCCGCAAAACTAAATAGGGTGACTATTTGTTTGATATAGATACTCGCTCTTTTGAATTAATTAATGAATAAAAGCTTTTGAACAATAAAACATATTTAGCAGTTTAATTCAAACTCTAATGCATGCTTCGAAAAAATGTTGAGTGAAATTACAATCAGGAATAAAAATAATACCTAGAACTTACTAAAAGGTTTAATATTCACCTTCATGTTTCACAGGTTTCAACGTGTAAATATTGTATAATTTAATGTATAACTATTAAAATATATTCTTAAAAAAGAACCTACTTAGTAATATAATTTTGAGGCCTGCCAAAGCATCACTGACGAAGATTTTTCGTCACACAGAAAAAAATATGCGCATAAAATGACGCAATAATGTGGAGTCTACGGAAGGGGCACTTATAATAAAAATAAATCGTAAACTTCAGCAACATCCCTAAGTCGTGTATTCAAAAGAGGGCATATATCCCACTTAGACAACAATCCAGCTTTACCATATCCCATGAAAATGAGAATCAACAGTACCCTTAGTACGAAACTCAATCGAGCTCGCACGATCGACGCGAGCTCTCGGTTAAAAATCTTGTTTCGCATTTTCGGTAGTAGTACAAGTGTCAAAAATTATCGACCGAGCAGCGATCGACTGATTTTTTATCGATAATTTTTTGTCTCCTTCACACGTTCACAAAAAAGTGAGACAGAGTATAATTATGATTCTTCCGATACAAGTAAATACGAGTGAAATAAGATTACCCGTATATTATAGGTTTTATTAAACAGAAAACTAGATGACATAAGCAATATAAGATATATGAGTGATAACAGTTTTGCTTTTAAGTTTTATATAGTTTTTCACCACATTCTTCCCCGCTGTTGTTTATGTAGTATAGTCCATGAAGTATGCAGGTGGTCGCCGTATTCTTTCTGATCTTCTTAAAGTCGGAACTTGCGGCGAACCCAGAGGTGATGAATACGATGATGCTGGAGAAGAATGAGGTGACGATGATGATGACGACGGTGATTGATCTATTTGTGATCCTGTGACTCTTCTAGAAAATTTTCAAACGTTCTTCTCCAATGTATCCACTGAGATGAAGCATTTTCAGATGAACTTGGATGGTTTTAAATACCGATACATATTTATACATTGATAAATTTCTGTTTAATAAATTGAAATAAGATTACCCGTATATTATAGGTTTTATTAAACAGAAAACTAGATGACATAAGCAATATAAGATATATGAGTGACAACAGTTTTGCTTATAAGTTTTATATAGTTTTTCACCACAACGAGTACGTACTCGATACTTTTGTTTCGGTACCAAGTACTTTTTAGTGTCGAATCAATCTTGCGATACTTACTTAATATTGAAATAAAAGTATTTGATATCGAATCGAATGAAAGGCCATTCAGATAGAAGTAAATACTTGATACTTTCGTCTCCGTAGGTACCAAATTCTTTTTGCAAAGATGCAAATCTTGTGATATTAACTTCTATCGAAACGAAAATGTTTGGTATCTATTTATTTATTTTTTGAACACCAACTTAATGTACACTAATTCCAGCTTAAGCAGAAGATAACATTAGAAAAACGACAAGTGTCATTATAATTAAAGGTGTAGACTGCATGCACAGAAAGCGAGTGTAAACTAATGAGAAAAAAAATACAAAATATTATTATATCAGCTAATTCAAAATAAAATAACAATGTCGTAAAACGTTGGTAAATGAAATCATCGGTATGTAGGAATAATTGAAAATAAATTTATTCAAATTGATTTGTGAAATTAAATAATAAAAATAGTCTAATATAGAGATATAATCGGTTAATTAAAGTAATAAAATGTGTCAATTAAATATCGATTAAAGTATCGAATCGAATCTTACTACACGAGTGTTACTTTAAATATTTTTTGAACGTACCTTTCAACAAGTTGTCATTTGTTAGTAAATCCTTCTCCAAGAATATTACTGCAAGCTGAGCATATGCCTATGATATGTCATAAGTCACAAGCCATTAAGCCGTTTGCGTTGCAGCCGGCTACAGCGCCGGCCATCAATTGGCCAAAAAAACAAATGTATCGTTATGAGTAAGTATAGATACTTTGATGGTACTCATATAAGTAGCATCGAAAAATCGATTGAGTACTACTCATATGAATAAGTATGAGTAGTAATCAATCGACATCTTAGGGGTATTGGAACATCCTTATGTCTAATACGCCATTTTATTTTGACATTTTTCGAAACGTTTACGTGAAGTTTTTTTTTAATGCAAGTTATTGTATGACGTTATATAAAAACATTATGCCATTATATGAGTATTTAAATTTGAATTAAATCTTATATCCGTTATTATGAATTTGTCTTATTAGTTTAGCGTTTTTGTTGCTGGAAATAACAAATTGTGGTAATGACTTTGATATAAAGCGTTAACTTATTTATACTTGCAAATACACCATCGAAAATAAACAAAATTTACAAAAATAATAGTCAATACTAAAATCCATGTTTTGCATTTTTTGTTTGTGTAATAAAACAAAATCTTAGATGTGCCTACATAGAATTATTTAAACGTTTAAGATATTGGGTTCATCGACTTTCATTTTTTAGAATTAGCAGGACTACATAAATTAAACGATAAAAACATTTTATACTGCACTTTACATTGTTTCAAAATTGAAGATAATACAAACAAAACAAGTTTACACAAATTTTTAATATGTTATAAAATATAAAAACAAAATTTACTGATAAAAGTGAAAAAAATCAAGCTTAAATGCGAAGAATCCATGGCCGCATATTATTATTTGTCTATGCCAATTGCCATGATGCCATGGCTGTAAAAATAATATAAAAAAAATATCTAAATGAAAACAACTTTCGAAGTTAAAGATAAATTAGAATTAAATCTTTAATCGTTTATGTTTATAAAACATTTAATCGTTTAAGTTATTAAATCTGATAATAATATGATGAATTAAGTGAATATTATAAGGTGGCGGATATGTGAAAAGTGAAATACTAAATTGTACACAAGTGTCCATATTTCATAAAAAAAATATATTACCCTAATTAAAAAGAACAATAAACTTCTTTTGAACCAACTATATCGCGTAGTACTTAAGTTTAAGGTATTCATACCTATTAACTGTTGATAACTTATTTAACCTTTTACTATAGAAAATTATAAACAATAAAATCGAATGTAAAATTTTTCTTTGGTTTCATGTTTTATGGTTGTATGTGGTTTTTATACTTAATTCACTAATTGTTTTAATCACTATTACACTTAATTAGACCGATATGAAGAAATAGTCATGTAGGCGTCGAATAAAAGTTTTATTGTTGTATGTCCATGTGTTAAGTTTGGTTTCTATAATTTTCTTTTTAATAGACAATTTCTCTCTTGATAAATGCAAAATATTGTTTCATTGATAGTATATTATTGTGAGATGTTTTTAGACTGCCATTTATTTTATATCAAATAAATATGTAAATATATGAACCTGATCAAACTTCTGTCAAATTAAATTTATGATTGATTTATTCACTATTAAAGGTACTGATTAAACTGGTATGAGGAAATAGTCATATAGGCATAAAATAAAAGTTTATTATTGTATGTCAATTTGTTAAGTTTGGTTTATATAATTATTTGTTGTGCTTTTATTTTAAGTGGCAATTTCTCTCTTGGTTAATGCAAAGTATTGTTTGGTTAATAGTATATTATTGTGAAATATTTTCAGAAACTTTTTATCAAAATATTATGTTATTATATAAATCTGATCAAAGTTGTCAAATTAAAATTTCTTTTAAAATATATTTCTATTACAAAATAACCATCTTTTATTAATGTTCATAAGTATGCCTAAGTCAGAAATTAGTAAATATACATATATATGTTAGATTAAAAGAAAAAATAACTTAAAATCCACTAGTTTGTTAGTATATTGGTGGTTGGGAAGGTGCGTGAGGAATAACAAAGCAGGATACAATCATATTTTTTATTCTACTACCACTTTACACAGAATAATTATGTCTGAAATATATGTAGGAGAAAGAAACGGTGCAAGAAAACTCCAAATGCACTTTAAAAACACCACATTCATAGTCATCTTGGCTGGCATCACGGCTCATTCTTGCTTTACATTTAATGGAGTTCCAAAAAGGAGGAGGTTCTCAATTCGTCTGTATTTTTTAGATAGCAGGCCAAGGTTTCTAACTTAGCTGATCTGAAATCAGAATAACAATAATTATTAAATACATAAAATGAACAATTTTGATTGTACCTATAAACCTAAAAAGAGGTAACATTAGAAAAAAATCATTAACTACTACTTCTTTGTTAAAACAAAGTGTTACAGGATCACTAAAGTGCTATGTCCTTTTGAATCTTCATTACACACCATCATTTAGTACATCCCATAATTCCAAATAAATCAGCAACTCAATATTGTAGAATGTAAAAAAAAAACTTGTTGCTTTACATATTTGAAATGAATTATTCTATGTCCACATAATGTCATTAACATTATACGGGTAAGTAAACAATAAATAAGTCATATGGTTGCTGTATGTAGTCTGGTAGTTACCCTGTCATGAATATGACTGAATACTTATTGTGAAACCTAGAAGGCAAACAGATTCACCATTCTGATTGAATGTTTTCATAAATGTATTTATTGAGTGCTATTTAAGCAAATGAAATCTTTAATAGTTGGCTCCACCATATTTAGGTTTGACTGATAATATTTGGCTTCAATGATCAGAAATCTGACAAGATAATAACTTATAAGTTACTTACTATGTGCATTTCTTATAAATATTTTCACTTACTATGTATATGCACATTCAGTGAGGGAAATTCCTACAATAATAATGTGTCCATAAGGCTTCACTATTTTGAAATAGGAGGTGAAATGAAATAGCATCCGATAACACTAGGAAACCTAAATATATCATAGAAACTAAAAAAAAACAGATATGTAACTTTGGTGTCACAAATGTTAGCACTAATTATTAAATGCGGAACTTTGTTTGATTTGTTGTCTATATTCTAGCAACCATGAGAATTTAATTTTTAAAATATGTACCGGCTTAGAGATATCTATGGCCGGCTTAGCTTCACTAATACTTTAACTTAGCTTTACCAGGTGATCGAACTAGTTTAGTTGAAACTGGTGAAATTCCACTGCCCAACTTATTCTTAGTGTGAAGCAATTCTTGTGTTTCAATAGAAGGGTGTGGGTGCAGGCTCACTTTTATATGAGGCGACCATCATAGTTTTCGAGAGTAGCAACGCATCTATGATAGATTTCAGATAGAAAACTTTTTTATAAGAAGTTTCATACGGATTTCTATGGGCGGCAGTGACCACTTACCATACAATACAAGTTCGTTTGTCACTTCAATCTATTTAAAAAAATAATACGCTGGTAATCCCCATTGGCATAAAAAGTAAACCGCAAAGAACTCGTAAATAGAATTGTATATATTGTACAATAAGTAACTATTAATAAACATCAACAGAAATCATACATAATCTTACCTTAGTCTCCACTAACGTACAAGCAGAAAAATCACAAACTTATAATATTCTTATAATGTATATTTGTAAAATAAATATTATTCTCTCATAATAGTTGGCACAAATAATAATTAAAGGTCCATTTGGGGCTGGTACAATTGAATAACTTTTTCTCCGAGATGCGGTTTATTTGCGATATTTTTTGTATTTCCTTTATATAACGTTGCTCCCAATCCCGACGGTCAACTTCTACAGCCTCTTCAATGACTCTCAGTGCGAAATAATACCTAGCAATAAACATTTTTCTCTCAAATTTCCTACGAATTTCGACAACTCGGTAACAAATTTTTGGTGAGTTACGACTCGATCAAAAATCTTGTAAATGACGTCATTTGCACGTCATTTGCATGTTTTCGAATGTCAAATATGACAGTCATACTGCGAAATCGCGTTTTATCGACTGTTTCTGTACGATTCGCATCGTTTGACCGAGCCGGAGCTCGATCAAAAATCTTGTATTGTAAATATTTAGTTCCGAAACAAGCGGCTAGGGGCGCTGCTTGCCATCAAATATGGGCCGATACAAGAAAAATTCTTGTTTCGCAAAAACAAGATTCTTTCGTACTAAGGGTACAGGTCTATTGTAATGTCAAGTCCTTCACGTTTGGGTTGGCATGGTAGTATTTACCGCGAACTCACAAGACGTTAATCGAATGTAGGCCTAAAGTATTCTTGAGCCCTGGAACCCGGAATTCTTTAAAAAATAGCAATCAGGTCGTTTATAAAACTGGAGCTGATAAGTGTAGCAAATGTCCAGAAGTAGTCAGGTGGCTTGTTTGTGAGGATTAACAACGTCTCTAGTGTAGAAAATGTCCACGAGAGCGTAAATCACTTACCGTCACATGGTTTGTTTGCTTTACGCTAAATTTAATTATAAAAAAATATATATTTAATGCCGAACGTCAAGAACACGCACGCCTCATACTTTTGTGAGCACGTAATATCCGGCAATATATAAAGGTCGCTCCACACCTACAAATGTTGGAGTAACGAGCGGAAATCGAAATAAGCCGGACACGAACGATGAAATAGTGTCGGTACGAAATAATATCGAAATTAAACTCCAAAAGTGATTTACGAACCTGGCAAAGGCAGAAATTTTATTGAAACCGTTATAAATAATGCTTCTGTAGTTGTAATAGTAATACAGCCATAGATTTACCTTTTTTTTATCTGACTGAAACAGCAAACGAGCATACAGTCCACCTGATGGTAAGTGGTCACTGCCGCCCATGGACATCTGTAATCAACTACATAGAGAACATGGGTTCCATCTGAAGTCAATCACAGATACGTTGCTACTCCCGAGAACTACGATGGTCGCCTCATGTAAAAGTGTGCCGGTAACCACACCTTTCCATCTAAAGATAATCACAGATGCGTTGTTACTCCCGGAAACTAAGATGGCATCATATAAACGTGAGCGGCGAACCACACCCTTCCACCGAAACGCAAGGATTACTTCACGCTAGAAATTGTTGTGGCGATGGTACCGTGGTACCGTTTTTTTCTTTACCAAATCATCCAGTTGTCTTAACAACTAGATGTATGTAGTCTGTAGGGGTTACACCCAAATCTAATTACAATGCACATAAGTAATTGGTTTCTGTCATCATTCAAGGTAAGGTTCATTTTGAAAGTGGATCAGATGGACTGCATGCTCGTTTGCTACTTCAATCATATAAACAAAAATACTCGATTGCGACTTGCATCTTATAAAGAAACAGTAAAAACATAATATATTTGTTACTAACGTCAATAGTATGGCGCGACATTATTGAACAAAAAGTCGATTCATGCCTTAATAATATGTACCGGTTGTCACTCTTTAGAAGTCATGGTGATATTTCAAAAGGCAAAGTCAAACCCTCCGTCAACTAAACGGGGCTCAAATGACCCCTTTGAAGTCCTACGGTTTTGTGATCAAAGTTCGTGTTGCAGAAAATCAAAAATGATTAATTGTCGAATAAATAATAATTTACGGATATTTTGTTTTTTTTTTATGAAAATCAAAGACAGCGTTTATACACCAGTTATATGTATGGATTCTTTTAAGAAAAGAAGCCCGGTAGTCGTTTTATTGTTTGTTGTTTCTATTACCTTTTCAGATCTCAATGGTACCGGATTTTATTAGAGTATACTAAAGTACAAAACATACTTAAATATTTTTTGCTATAGATTTCATTATTTGGTTAGCATAGGAACGTACTTTCTTAGTATTGAGTTTTATAAGACAGGTAACGAAACAGGTATTAAAAAAATTTAAGTATTCAGAGAGTGTCCATAAAGGTGCTAAAATAATTTTACAGGTAATAGCTTAAATTTTGGATTGAAGAGAGTTCTATCACCCTTAAATAATAATTACATGAAAAAAAGGGAATGAAAAAAATGATATGTATGTATTTTGTACAAATCTACGGCAGCACTTCCAAATTATCAGTTATAGTACACATATTATGTAAACTTACTGGTATACCATGTGGTACCACTACCAGTGTAGTGCAACCGGAGAGTTACCACCGCCACAATTATTTCTATTCTGAAGCAGTTTTTTCGTTTCGATGCACGGTTATGGTTGCCGGCACACTTTTATATGAGACGACCATCTTAGTCCTCGGGAATAGCGACGCATCTTTGATTGACTTCAGATAGAACCCCAGGTTCTGTATGAAGTTGCTTACACATATCCATGGGCGGTAGTGACCACTTACTATCAGGTGGACTGCATGCATTTTACGTAATAATACTAAACAACCCAGGCTACTATTTTGGCTGAAATAGCACGGCAAATATACCTACTATGTTAGTGCTATTCATTTGTATTATTCACGACGCAGTGTCCAACGCTAGCTATTATTTTGTTTAGCCCGCTCTTTGTACGTTTAGTAGCTTGAAGACAAAAGCAACATCATATAGCATTGCCCTGTTTCGGAATTGTATCCCGCTTCATGCATGCGGGAGTGGGGTATGTAGTTGGACGTAGCGTATCGCGGTAATGAGATACGGACTAAATTATTTTATGCTTAAGCACGTTCCGAGTCAGCGGACAGTCAAAGGTTGCGAAAATTACTTTTGCGAGGAACGTCATCTGCTAAGCGTACTCGAATTTGCATTATGTTTTCACTTTGAAGCAATATTATGATGCCATAATCCAGTTGGATCCATCTTGTTCTTAAAAGGTGTCTAACGTGTCTAATGACGATTTGTATTTTGATTCTAGGTATCAATATTTATCTATATTTAAAGTGTTCATGATTATGGTCGTGGTGCCGATACCTAGTGTAAACAATGTTATTTCTATAATTTTATATTTCAACTAGTTGACCCGGCGAACTTCATTCCGCCGAAATTATGTTAACTTTTCAATTAGGGATGACTGAGAGTGTTATAAACGTAAGAGTAGACAAATATAAGCAGAAAGCCTTGGCTACTGCTAAGCTACCGGGAGTTTAACATGTTATTTTGAGTCAACCTTAAAAGATACATATACATATGCTGTCGAGGAATATTTTTTTAATAATTTAAGGAGAATATTTCTGTCATACATGATGTCTGTGTAGCTTTAACTATTAAGGTTGCACACACGACGGAAGCTTAAAAAATGGCGTAACTTCTCCCGTTTTCCCAACATTTCCCTTTACTGCTCTGCCCCTATTGATTGTAGGGTGATGAAATGTATACTATAACCAGCTCAGGAGTATAAAGTATAATCGTACCAAGTTTCGTTAAAATCCGTCTTGTAGATTTTGTTTCTATAACGGTTGTACAGACAGACAGACAGACAAAAATTTTACTGATTGCATTTTTGGCATCAGTATCGATCCCTAATCACCCCCTGGTAGTTATTTTGGAAATATATTTCATGTACAGAATTGACCTCTCTACAGATTTATTATAAGTATAGATATAGATTTAGTAGTGATGTTGTAATAAATGAGAAAATTTTATTTTTTGTTAAATGGCTTATTTTATTCCATATATGAATTCCTCTGCAGAAAATACATATCCAAGATGCCACATAATTATAACTTTGCTTTACCATTCATG
This sequence comes from Spicauda simplicius, assembly GCA_949699795.1. Taxonomy (NCBI): domain Eukaryota; kingdom Metazoa; phylum Arthropoda; class Insecta; order Lepidoptera; family Hesperiidae; genus Spicauda; species Spicauda simplicius. The sequence continues at coordinate 7,119,625 of OX453058.1, read as the reverse complement.
ATAATAACATTTTTTACCACAAAGGTGTGCTAAGATTGAACAGCTTCATAAATCGTTTCATTTTCAATGTTTAATCATAAAATTTAACAGCTATTTCAAGTGTCTTTTTTTTGTTCTCGAGGGGGAAACCTTCAAAAGGTACCCGACGCCGTGGGAGTGACGCAGAGTTATGGGGGTTTTACCGCACTAGAAAACCCCCCGGTGGCCGTCCTCGGTGCTATAAAGATGATTCCGGGACCTCGAAACAACGGTATGCGACCACACGTACCACCGTCGTACCTGGGTACGTCGTACGTCGTATGTGAAATAACTATAAACTACAATATAATTAACATAAATAAACTGACCGGTCTAAATCTCCAAAAGGAGCCCGCAAATGCTGGAATACCCTGACAGGCTTAAGCTAAGTATATTGTTGGTAAGCACTTACGAGAATATACTAAACGTGGACTTATTCTTATCGTATCGTATCGTGCGCACAGCTGTTTGATACATTTTTTTTATCTGATTGTAGTGGCAAACGAGCATGCAGTCCACCAGATGGAAAGTGGTCCGCCCATGGACATATGTAAGCAACTCCAAATAAAACATGGGTTCTATCTGAAGTTAATCACAGTTGCGTTCGGTTGCCGAGGACTATAATGGTCGCCTCATGTATAAGGGTGACGGGAAACAACACCCTTCCATCTAAATGCAATATAATGCTTCACGCTAAAAATAGGTGTGGCGGTGGTACTTCCCTGGACAACCTACACTGTCTACCACCTGCTTTATATTACTTTATATTGTCTTAGTATTATTATTAAAATTATTCGCCCATACAATGAACGCTTTAGTTCATTTTTAAACGGTTTTATTACATTCAATTTGGGTAACATTGAACAGCGGTGTAACTTTGAATAAAGTTGTGAAAAAAATATATTAATTTATTACATGGAAACTTCTTGTTGTTTCAATATCGTACCTGCGTAAAATGGTTTGCCAAAATGTTGTAATAGCAATGAAAGCAAAAAAAGGTACCTGTCAATGTCATAATTTTAAAAAATACCGCCTTTTCCGTAGTGAAGTTGTTGCAAGTGTTTAATGCTTCATTTTGAAATAGCAATTATAATATAAAACTTACCGTAAACAGGTGTGTTTTGGTGTTTATCTTTAAAATGTATATTGTATATTATTATTTTGAAACTGTACTATCCGAATCCCATGTTGAATATTGCGTAAAACTGTTAAACTTTTGACGACGTCGAAATTGGATGTTATATGGGTAACTTTGAACGGTTCAAAGTTACCTGTATCATAAAAAAATATTTCTTTCGGAGGCTCAGGGTCGCTCAGCGTGCTATGGAGAGGGTTATGCTCGGAATTTCGCTACGAGACATGATTCGCAACGATGAAATCCGTAGGCGAACGAAGCTTACCGACATAGCTCTCAAAATTAGCAGGCTGAAGTGGCAATGGGCCGCCACATCGCTCGTAGGACCGATAACCGATGGGGAAGAAAGGTCCTCGAGTGGCGACCATGTTTAGGCAAAAGGAGTACCGATCGCCCCCCTACCAGATGGACCGGTGACCTGAAGAAGACAGCGGGAAACCGTTGGATTCAGAGGACACAGGACCGGTTGGAGTGGCGCCATTTAGGGGAGGCCTATGTTATGTCCATGTTCCGTCCATCCTTTTTTTTATTGTTTTCGAGGGGGAAACCTTCCAAAGGTACCCGATGTTCCGTCCATCCTATGGATGGATGGAATAAATAATCAAAAAAAAACTAGTATCTTATTTTACCACCAAATTGATCGACCTTGATTCATATGGCAAGACCAAGTTGTCTATTGTATTTATATATCAAAATAAATGTATTTTTTATAGATTTGGTTTTAATTAACAAAAATATGTTAATTAATTTTACTCAGACCTTAAAATATTCGATTAATGACGGATTTTATATCCTCAAAAAATTATATTCAAAGTTACCCAAAACTAAGGATAACTTTGAATTTGAGTTTTAGGGGTAATTGTGGATAGTTTAATTGTTTTCTCCGTAAATTTATTGTGTTAGATTAATAAACCAGCTAAAAAGGACACTATTCATTTAATAAAAACAAGGTGCAATAAATATAAAACAGATTTTAACATCACAAATATTGTAAAAAATGTTCAAAGTTACCCAAATCGAGTTTACAAGGTACAAATAAAATACTAGATGCAATAATATGTTTGATAACTTTTGATCTATAATAGTAGATAGTCTATAATAAATAGAGTTGGTATTTAAAAAAATACATTTTTTAAAATACCAACTCTATTTAGTACCACGCAATAGTTACGTATTATTTAAACGCGTGTCATGCCGCGGGAAATTGCTAGTTAAAAATCTTTTTAATACAATTAAGTCAAAAGTTGTGAAAATGTTTATTACTTAATCACGCCTTTTACTCGGTCAAAGTTAACAAAACAGAAAACATTGTTCAAACATTTGAGCAATTGAACAATTTGTGTTAAATTTTAGTACGGAGAAATTGAACATTTCGTATCAAATGTCATATCTTCTTGGGAATCTATATGTATCTCTATTGTTACATCAATTTCACAAACAACGCTATCAGTTACCTAATTATGATATTGAACATTATTAGCGAATTAGTCACATTCCTGCTCCATACGTTGAGATAATTGTTTATATAATAATAATTTACCTTACCTATTTACCGCTGACTTACCTTATTATTTTGTAATTCACATATCACACATTAACCCGCGCTTAAAAAATAGTAAAAACTATTTTAAGTGACATTGATATCCACTTAGTGGTCTAATATCGAGAGAATGTTATTATAGAAAATTCAAAGATTTATTAGTAACACTAGCTCCTCAATAGCTACCAAACATACAAAAAAATGTTCTTAACTGTTTCATATAAACCTATATAAATAGTCGGCTGACGTAAATATGGGGCTTTCATCTCAGCCTTCAGAAATGGCATCGCATCTGTGATTGACTTTAAAGTCTCTAATTTATGTAGAGTAGTAGTTTATAGATGTCTCTAGATGGCAGTGACCACTTACCATCAGGTAGAATGCATGCTTATTGGGGCTATATAAATGTTATTAATAAAAGATATAAATTTTTATTAAAATACCTAAATGAAACGTATACCGAAACGTTCAAAACGTACCCGACGCCCTATGGGACGATGTGGGATTTTTACCTCACTAACTGTAGGGTTTTTACCATCCCCCCCCCCCCTCCGCTGCGCAAAGGACTCCGGGATCTCCAGTGGAACACAACCGGAGTCCTCCGGAGTGCATACGACGGCGTGTGGCAACACTTGCCGTGTCCTGCACAGGGTTGCTTGGCTGTACGGTTCGAGCTCCCACTCTTACCGCCTGCAATCCCGGAAGCCCCTTTTAGTCACCTCTTACGACAGGCATGGGTTACCGTAGCCCTATTCTTATCCCGGAACTAATACTGACTAACCGGATAATTAAAGCTATACCTAGGTATAATCGTGGAATATAATATGAGGTAAGACATAATTATATATGTCATGAATGTATTGGCTGCCATATTCATAAACAAGTTTAGATACCGCTTTTCCGTGTCGTCTGTTTTGTTTATCTTACGAAAGTTTATTTGTTTTAGTCTACAAAATAAACTAACAATAAAATAAATCACCGTTGCCCTATTCTGATCTCAGAACTACAGGAACGAAGCAATGTTTCACTCTAGCAGTTAAACACTTCCTGCGCGTCCATCTTAGACCTCGGGAGTAGCAACGCATCTGTGATTAACTTCAGATAGAAGTCGTTTTTTTCGAATTTATTTACAGATATCCATGGTTGACAGTCACCACTTACCATCAAATTGAGTTCATGCTCGTTTACTAGTTCCATCGCATAACACTCACATATATATGTACTATTATAAAAATACTATTAATATAAAAATAACTAGCCAACCCGTGTCACTTCGTTGAGCGTTAATTACATAAGCATATCGTAATAAAATATAGTACTTCTGAATAGTGTAGCTTTCTGATTCTATAAGAATTTTCATGATCGGTTCAGTATTTCCGAAGATTACCCCTTATAAACAAACAAGATTACAAACTTTGCCTGTTAATAATATTAGTATAGATAGATACACAGTAATTTTACGTTAAAATTAGTATATTAAACAGCAGTATCCGAATATGAAGTGAATGTTAAATTCAGTAATATTGAGCATAAAAACTTAAAGATAAAGCATTAGAAGTATTAGAAGTCTTAACTAGAAAGACATTTGAGCACTTAGGTATAATTACAAGGTCTAGGCGCGCTTGTATATTAATTTAATGCCACTTTACCGATCACGTTAACTTTAACGAGCAATTATGATAGTTACGGCTTCATGATATAGTTAAGAGATAAAAATTACGGGAACTTATATCGTCGAGTTTCAGACGCTACGAGTCGGTAGTTAGGAGAAACGTCGAGAGTTTGGATTCCACTAACGAACTCGCTTTATTAATGCATTCTAGAATAAGTAATTTGTGTCAATTTTTGCATTAGATAATACCAATTGTTTTACGAGAAAATGAATTTTAGAATGCGTAATTTTAGAATAAGTGGGATATTTTGAGCTTAATAGTAATATTTTAGGTAAAAAAATGTATGTGAAATATACATAGGTACATCCTTTTAAACTTTAGCATTTATAGTACCTATGTAATAAGATAATATTATGAGATGTATACATTTTTTATAAGATATAGGTAGCAAACGAGCATGCAGACCACCAGATGGTGGGTGGTCACTGCCGCCCATGGCCATTTGTAAGCAATTTCACATATGGGTTTTATCTGAAATCAGTAACAGGTGCGTTGCCACTCCCTAGGACTAAGATGGTCGTCTCATATAAAAGTGTTCCGGCTACCCCACCTTTCGCCGAAACGTAAGAACTGCTTCACGCTAGAAATAGATGTGGCGGTGGTATCTTCGCAGTTAAATGATTGTTCTATCATCTTCATATACATTTTTTTTATTTTCGAGGGGGAAACCTTCAAAAGATACCCGACGCCGTGGGAGCGACGCAGGGTTATGTAGTATTTTTACCGCACTAAAACCCCCCAGGTGGCCGTCCTCGGCGCTATTAAGAGGACTCCAGGAACTCGGATCGACCGCAACCGGAATCCTCTGAGCGCGTTGCCCCATCGGGCTCCTCTCAGATGGGCGGCTAGGTCCACCGCTCCGTCTAGTCTTTACGACAGTATGCTACCACATATACCGCCGTCCTTCCCGGGATCGCTTGACCGAACGGTTTGAGCTCCAACTCTAGCCGCCTGCAACCCCGGAAGCCCCTTTTAGTCGTCTCTTACGACAGGCAGGAGATGCCGTAGTCCTATTCTAATCCCGGAACTACAGGGATGTTCATATACATACATAACTGTTTACTATTAGAAAAGAAATGAAATAAAATGAAATGTCTTTATTTGCATAAGCCTACGGGGGCACTTACAAAAAAAATGTAACTGAACATTTTTTTATTTCACTGCCAGCGGATCGGAACACGACCTCAACTGAGAAGATCCGGCAAGAAACTCAGAATATTGTTACTCCAAGCTGAATCTCATATTAATTAAAATAAACGGAATAGAACATGTCAGGTTATACTAAGAAATTAAGGATTTATCGCACATCCAATAGTATTTACAATATGGCCCATGTATACCCTTCTCGGACCATCAAACAATGTAGTATAAGGTAATGTTTGTTCGATGAGCAACGTAAATCCAATTATTGTGAACAAACTGTATACGGGAAACGTGCTTAGATCCAATATAGCAATGTTTGATTTGCGGAGAGTGCTCAGTACTTGTCATTGAGGATATCACATTATGTTTATTCAAACTTAATGGGTAGTAAAAGTTTAAGTATTAAAAAATTCAAAGTTTGAGGTCAACGGCAATTAATAGGGACTCATGTTTATTAAATAAATATTGAATTGAATATATTAAAATAATTAGGGTGGGGCAATTCCGAGTAGAGCTTAATGAATACTATATAACACTCTGTATAAGGAATATTTAACCGACATATATATATTTTTACTACCTGTCCCGACAAACGTTGTTTTGCCATATAAAAAATTTAAAAAAATGTTAAGGGTGGACAACCCTTAAGGGGTATGATAAATAGATGTTGGCCGATTTTCGGACCTACTGAATAAGCATATAAAATTTGGTAAAAATCGGTCAAGCCATTTCGGAGGAGAATGGCAACAAAAACTGTGACACGAGAACTTTATATATTAGATGTACATTCGGTAACGTAGATAGACAATGGAGTGGTCAGTAGTAAAGGTTCCATTTCTTCACCAGGAGTACAAAAATAAACTTGAACATGTCCTCGTACTTGAAGACTTTTAAGTTAAACATTAGAGTCCACTCTGAAGTTAATGATCATCAAATAACGAACTAAAACTTCTTGGAAAAGATCAAATAACACCGAGAGCAAGTAGAGCGCTGAGGTATTTGATTCGCAGCAAATAAAGGTTTCAATTCTTAACAGCATTTTCTGGCGTAACTTTTAAACGAATCCTGTTTGTTGTTGAAATATAAGAAATGTACAATTTTGGAAAGGTCGTCATAGAAATCTGAAAAGAAATGGCGCAAATCGACACACCATACCTAAAAAAATCAGCATAGTTACATATAAAAAAGCAACTACAGGGTCTTTCTTTTCGAAAGTATGGCAAAATTAATCTATATCAACGAAAACGTATAAAAGATATCCATCCATCTTAGTGCACAAGAATGGCAACCCATCTGTAATCCACTTTAGATAGAATTTATGTTCTATAAGGAGCTGGTTATAAATTGATTTAAAACTCGCGGAATTTATATATTTTATTATGTAAATACTCACGATATGCCTATTCGATACGACGAACTGCGGTTCCGCAGTTTGGCCGTGACCACGATCCATGCAACTGGGTCGGAATATCGGCAGAAAGAAATTCAAAATGGTTATAAATTTTCGTGTTTCATGGAAGACATTGACCACCAAGCATGGATAGGACTGCATGCTCGCTTGCTACTTCAATCTCATTAAAATTATAAAGATTAATCGCAATTTTCAATGAGATCCTATACATGAGCAAACCGCAAACTATTGCTATATGTAAATGTTTGTAAATGTTTATTCAATAGTTTTGTATCGTGTGTTAGAAACGTTATTTTGAAATCCATCTAACCATTTCGTTTGCATTTAAAGTAACTTTGTTGATCAAATAACAGACGAACTATTGACTGGAAACGAACAGCTACAATAGTTACGTGTTTGAGTTGTTATTTTATACTGTGTTTACTGGTTCGAATATGATCGTGTGTCTTTGGGAGTAATCAATTTCGTGCTCATAGTTAATTGAGTCATACGCTATACTGGTATTTTGATCATTACAAAATATTTTTCTGCAGATACATTTATTTTTTATAAGTTTCTAAGTAGTGAACATGGAGACCATCTGATGGTAAGTGATCATTGCCGGACATCTATTTCATACAACACGTGTTCTACCTGAAATCAATCACAGATGCAATGTTACCTCCGAAGGCTATGATGGTGAAGTCATCTAAAAATAAGGTAGCCACCACATCCTTTCACAAAAAAACATATTTTCAAAATTTTCAAATTTAAATTAAATTTCATATTTAACGGTGACTCATATTAAGAATCCCTCAAGGGTTCTTAATATGAGTTAATGGGTGACCGCTAGTGGCTGAATCTGTTTAACTGTCAATACAGGTTGTTATTATAATAATAATACAACCAGTAAACCTTATCGAATGCCTTAGGGCGATTTTAAAACATTCCACATTAGTTGGCGAGTGACCCAAATACCCTCTCCATCGGGATGCAATGGAAAATATGATAGGGTAAATTCTAGTCCTTTACTTTGAGAGAAAAATCCAAACCTAACTGTAGGTTATAAAAAGCTCCAGCCAATGCAACTAAAAACGGGTAAAATTACAAAAAATATAGAGAAGTGTTAGAGATTTTACAACATATAAAACTAAAAACTTAGAACAGCAAATGCGAGAGATAAAAATATAAACAAAATAATAAAGATGAACAACACTGGCAATAACAACAAAAAGATAAACAAAACTGTTAATATTGACGTTAGCAGTGTTGTTTAAACAAGTGCAGATGGTTGCGACAAATAAACATTGACTCACTCATACATTTAAGTATGTGTAGTAGATACTCAATATGGTTCTTTTCTATGACAGAAGTGTGTAGCAAAAATGCAGTCGATATAATGGTAAGTGATCACTGTCACTTATCGAGTCACTGTCGATCATAGCCATCTTTAAACAACTCCATAATACAGATAGGGTTCTTTCTGAAGTCTCTCGCATATGAGTTATTGAGTTATTACTCCTGAGGACTAGGATAACCAGTCTACATTCACACACTTCCACAGAAACGCAGGACCTAGGTACTTCACGTTGAGGTATTGCAGATTTTGTAATTGGCTCAAATTAGAAAAACATTTAACAGCTAAGCGCAGTACACATTCCACAGGTTACTTGATGCATTATAATCATACTAATATTATAAAGGCGAAAGTTTATGAGTGTGTATGTTTGTTACTTCTTCGCATCTAAACGGCTGGAGCGATTTTCATTAAATTTGGTTTGGAGTTAGGTGATATATTCTGGATTAACATATAGGCTACTTTATACTGTGAAAAAATATCTTACTTCCAAGGGACAATCGATACATCGATTTTTTAACGCAGGCGAATCTGCGGGTTTCATCAGCTAGTCCATCATAAAATTATATTACGCTGTATCAGATTTGGGAGTTATCTTTCTTGCTATAACTTTGTAAGTGATGGAACATATATGTTATTGACGCCACACTTTGATGTGTTCCGATAGAAGGAATAATTTTGATCATCGTCCTCAGGTGTAGCAAAGCCTCTGTGGTTGAACTTAGGACTTTAATCCTCTCTGAAATCAACAAGTGTGAATTTGCAGGTGGCAAGTAGTCCAGCTGATGATACTGTCACTGCCGTCCATGAATATAATCAACTGAGATCAATAAAAGATGCGCTACCACTGCTGAGGACTTCGATGGTCATCCCAAATTTTAGTCTAGGAAGTCGGAAACACAGAACGTACTTCACCATACAAGGTGTGACGGTACTACCGGTCAAACTAAACTGATTCCCCCACTTGCTAGATGAAGTTGACAATCATTTAGTATTTCATTAAGACAAAAACATAAATAGTACATCAGTACTTCCATATCGTCCATCGTAAGTGTGGCTCGCATTATATTACTCTTGCATACAAATTGCTTTCTGCTCGGTCTTATCGTCTTTTAATGTCTGTCTCACGTAGCAGAGTTACGGCTACTGGTTTAAATACCTATGCAAATTAAAAAAATAAGACTAGTTAGAGAAAGAATCTATTTATATGTTAATGAAACTAATATACGTGCACCAATAATGTCCTACCTTAGATATTGATTCCAATTTTGATGTTGTTTCCAAATTTGAATGATCTAACTTTCTCATGTAAACATAGATGACATTACTAAGACGTAAACTTAGCCTTAATAAGAATTCTGAATAATCAAAAGGTTAGGCCTTAATAACTTAAAATTTGAATTGTTCCGAATTATTAACTATGAAATTTATTTCCAGATCAGAGAAAAGCAATCTTAAAATTAACCAAATCGCTTCATATATGACAGAGTAAACGAGTTAAAAACAGAAAACAAACAAATCGAGTTGGTCCTTTTTTTGAAGTCAGTTAAAAAGTCATATTTCCATACCTATCTCACTAAGCTTGAACTCTTTTATATTATACCACTTTGTATCCATTACGACTTTCTTGGGCACTAGTTTTCAAAACGAGAATTTTATTGTTTTATGGCCGCGAATAAAACTGGCAGCTTTAAAAGTACTTGTTTAAATGAGACCTCGGAAGTTACTAAGTTTATAAGTTAGTTCCAACTAACTAAACTGCCAACAAATTCAAGTTACCAACAAAATGTGAAAGTAATGTAAGTTATAAACTTTGCTAACGAAGAGGTTTTGTAGTAGATGGCGTTGACCGAAGTCACCCCTCTTGCATTTAAATCGAGTTTCGCTTTAATCGACATTTAATTTTTTACAATAATCCACTTTTCTTTGCGATTGCTATTCATATTTTTATCGTAGAATTAGCGTAATTCGACACCGCCACAACTATTTCTAGCATTTCTTGCGTTTCGATGGAAGGGTGTGGTTGCCGGCACACTTTTATATGAGGCGACCATCATAGTCGTCGAGAGTAGCAAAGCATCTGTGATTGACTTCAGATAGAATGCATGTTCTGTATGAAATTGCTTACAAATGTACATGGGTGGCAGTGACCACTTACCATCAAGTGGTCGGCATGCTCGTTTGCTACTTCTATCAGATAAATTTTAAATCTCATTCAAACTATGATCACGATTCTGTGTTATTACACACGGGTATACTCGTAAGTCAAATTCTTCTACTTCTACGAAAATTATTAAGAAAAACAGAGATATTTCGATACTGTCCATTTTTGTAAAAACGAGATCTATTAACATATCCTTATGTTAAAATAACGGAAAGCTATCAAAACATCTCAGTTTTTCGATTAATTTAGGTAAAAGAAGATAGCAAAAATCACACTTAAAAAATAACAGTTCTTAAAAAATACGTTCATATATTACGACTAAAGCAATTTTACAACTCATGTAGGTAAATATTTCGAAAAAAAATGTAAGCGTAGATGTTCTACGAAATACCAATTAGCTTTTTATGATATTCAGCTCTAATTTCGACGGCTTCATGAATTCTTCTTGTTTGCCGATATATGGAGAGTGACGGATACCGAATGAAGGTGCTGGTATTGTTCTTTTTGGGTATATAAACTGTAACAAATATGTATACATTAATATTGCACAATTAATATTACTATGAAAAAAATTGATGATAATTTTTTTTATCAAATTCAAGTAGAAAACTAGCATGCAGTTATTCTGATCTAAGTGGTTACTGCCGCCCATGGACATCTGTAAGCAATTTCATATAGAACTGGGGTTCAAACTGAAGTCAATCGCAGGTGCGTTGCTACCGAAAACTAAGGTGAGCCCTCAACCACACCTTTCCACCTAAATAGAAGAATTTCTTCATTCTAGAAATAAACGTGGCGGTCCTCCAGTCGAACTACACTGGTTCTACCACCTAGAAGATAGATACTGGAGAGTGCTTAAAATATAGTAAAATATTCTATTTCTGGCATATAATAGACTAATGGTTGCTGTGTTCTATTATTAAAGATTTGGTAAGGCACTCACACAACCAGTATAGTAATCTTCAAAGTTAAAAACATAAGTGTGTTGGTCGGCTATTAGTTACAGATGTAAACATGCAACGCATGCAACAGTCCACTTAACATTAAGAGAACTGTAAGCTATTTTTCTACTTTAGTAACTATTATTTATAAAAACCATAATTGATAAAAAAATAGCTCTTTACTAATGCGGTCCTTAAATATTCCATTCAAATACTTCGTCTGTAAGTATCATATCTTCAAATAGCTATGAATAATTATGAATTGTAAAATGAAACATGTTACACGTACACAAACGATACACATATCAATAATATTACTTTTTATTTCATAAGGTTAAGAAATATATAAAAGGTAATATCTTTGTTACGATGTTAACAAAGAACTGTCGGCACTGTTACGTATTTTCAATACTTCCCTGCAGGTAACAGGATGTTATGAAATGATACTCTGGATAGCTGCCAGTGCTCAGTATTGTCGACAAATCCGATTCGATGACATTTATGTGACATAGAAAAAAGGATGTGATACGCGGAAATCACTAAGAATTTTATCAATATCACAAAGAAGACTTTGTTATATTTGTATTTTTTTTTTTTTTATAATAATGAAGTAGCAAACGAGCATGCAGTACAGTAAACTTCATATAGAACATAGGTTTTATCTGAAGTCAATCTCAGATACGTTGCTACTCCCGAAGACTGTGATGGTCGCCTCATATAAAGTGTGCCGGCAACCACACCCTTCCATCGAAACGCAAGGAACGCTTCACGTTAGAAATAGGTGTGGCGGTGGTACCTCCCCGGTACTACACGTGTTCTACCACCTTCGATATTCCCCAGGTGGTAAAATCCGTGTAGATCGACAGGGGACGTACCACTTCCACTGTTATTTCTAGCGTGAAGCAGTTTTTGCGTTTCGATGGATGGGTATTGTTGCCGGAGCACTTTTATATGAGATGACCATCATAGTCATCGGGAGTAGCAACGCATCTGTGATTGACTTCACATAGAACCAGTGTTCTATGTCAAGTTGCTTACAGATGTTCATGGGCGGCATTGACAATTACCATCAGATGGACTGCATGCTCGTTGCAAAAATAAACTAGTTTTTTTACCCAACTGCGGAAGAAGGGTATTTCGAGTACATGTACGTATGAAAGTCTGTAGGTTAATGATGTCACGAAGGGAACGTCGATTTTTTTGATTATCATAGCAATGTGGGATTTAAATGATAGCTAGTAAGTAAACCATACCATAAGGTAGACCTTGTACTGCTTGTAATATTTTTTCTATCTCAGAGAACACAAAGTAACGCCTTCTAGAACCATTACCTATACTAAATAGCAACTTGCAACTCCTACTTAATTTAAATGTCTTGAAGAATATAAATTTTATTTATATTCTTTATGACATTTATCGTTAAATTTTATTTTTGCTTATTTATTTATAAATTTTTCTACATGATAACATTACAGTCATCACACATTAAAATACACAGTACAAAGCCTACGAATTCCAATATGTTTTTTCCAGCAACCCTGAGATCGGAATGAGTATATGAAGCGTCTACTGTGCATAAAACACAGTTAAAAATAAATATATACATAATAAATATAAATACAAACACAACTACACATTTGTAATGTAATATAAAGTAATTAACTTTATAATGTATATATTCGTATAAATAAATAACCTGCAAGGCGCGATCACGATTACCTTTTTCTCGCAATATGTATTAGGGGAAGGAGTGTCCAGTGGTTTCAACGCCTTGTAAGGACTGCCAAATGAGAAAGCCGGCTTGGCTTTGTCGACGTACTCAAACTTCGGATCGTGTTGACCGGGGCCCGGTAACTCTTGAGGTTGTAAGGGTTTCACCATACAACCAAACGTATACGCTGGTGCTTTGCTAAAACAGATATGATTTATTATCTATGTATTAGAGAGTAAGAGAAGTGATAGCCTAATAGAGCAGTGATAGCCTAATGGTTGAAACTTGCCCTCTCGAACGGGAGGTCTGAGATTCATACCCAGGCACGCACCATGATTTTTCTAAAATTATGTGCGTATTGAAAATTAATTATTACTGCTTTTCGGCGAAGGAAAACATCGTGAGAAAACCTACACACCCGAGAGTTCTTAAAAAAGTTCTCGGTGGTGAAATGAAGTCCACCAATTCGCACTTGGCCAGCGCGTTGGACTATGGCCTAAAAACTCCCTCATACTGAGAGAAGACCTGTACCCAGTAGTGGGACAATAATGAGTTGACGACATCTATGTGTTATATTGATGCTTTTTTATAAGCCAGAAGTAGTAAAAGAGCGCGCAGTACATCTAATGGTAAGTATTCACAGATGCTCCTGGACATTTATAAGCAACTTCTTATAAAATAAGTATTATATCTGAAGTAAATCATAGAAGCACTCCTACTCGCGAGGATTCAGAAGGTGGTCTCATATTAAATCGATCCGACAACCACACCTTTCCATTCGAAACGCAAAAACGCTTCACGTACGAGTAGGTGGAATAGGTGTGGCAATAATTGAAATTTACAATACAATTTACAATACAATACAATATACAATTTACAAACTCGCAAAGTTAAAATTAATTAACGGTGTCAGAAATACCATGAGAAAGTGATATTCTTCATATATTCTACCATAGGCAATTACTTACTTTCCCATGTGCGGAGGGCAGTACATGTTGGGCGGTGGAGTCCACTGGTCCCACGGTTCATAAGGAGGCCTGGCTGCAGGCCTAACGCTGTATGCTGGTGGTTTTTTGTACCGAAGTCTGGCGTTCGGCGAGTATGCACCAGGCCCCGGTATCTTCAGTTTGTCACCCAGCGGTTCGCGAAGTGGTCCCACAACGCTGTGGGTAATTCTATATGGACCTGATTTGTCATAGTTATTAACATGACCAGAATTTTAGGCATACTACGAAAACTACGGTCAGTAGGGAAACTCGCGGACCATTCTAGGACATAAGGATTTGGACAGACTTGATCGACCGAATACGGGATTGCTGAGAATTTTCAAGGTGGTAGAACCAGTGTAGTTCGACCGGGGAAGTATCACTACCACACCTATTTTTAGCGTAAAGCATTTCTTGCGTTTCGATAGAAGGGTGTGGTTGCCGGCGCACTTTCACATGAGGCGACCATCATAGTAGTAGGCAGTAGCAACGCATCTGTGATTGATTCAGATGGAACCCATGTTCTGTATGTAGTTGATTACAGATGTCCATGGGCGGCAGTGAACACTTACCATCAGGTGGACTGCATGGTCGTTTGCTACTTCAGTCAGAAAAATAAAATATAGCGTGAAAATGACAGCGAGGGCATTGCATTTGATGTTGGTTTTTAGCTACGTAGTCCCTGGGTGGGTAAAATAACTTCACTTATCTAAGTATTTTTAGTACCAATATCGTGACAATGATTGGGTCAGCAAATCGTTCAGTCTGTGACCAGTATTGGTCTACTGTCACCTAGTTCTCTAGGGGGTTACTATATTTATCTTTTAGTTCACAACCTTTTTTTTATGAATGAAACAGTTTTACAAGAAGGCCTATGGCATCCATAAAGTCTTTTTTGAAAATAATAAATAAAACAAAAAATAAACTTTAAAAACAGCGCCTCTAGTATGAGCTTATTAGGCTTGCTTAAAACGATAATCGTTTATGTTTTTGTTCATACATTGCATTGTAAATCGCAAGGAATGGCCAAAATCGAAAACCTAAACGTGCAATGTACATTGCAATAGATGGGCGAATACGTCAATGAGGATATAATGGGGAAATGTAATAAAACAATACTATGGGGAAATCTAATAAACTCGGACTAAGATAGGTTATTATGCCGTACCTTTTCTACCTAAACCTTGCGTATTAAACATAGGAGCGTAAGGTGTAGTAATTGGCTTCGAACGCATCGCCGTTAGATGTCCGAAAGTGTACGCCGGTGCTCGTTTCACTTTCGAAAAGCCTTTACCACCTGAAAAAGTACATAATTAAAAGTAATAGAAGCAATAAACTAACTTAAATAGGCCAAAATTGTGCCTAAAATCAATCATAAACACACTTGCGTATATGGCATCTGTAATATCCTTGTAATAAACGCACGCTCCTCGTGGAAAGAGCTTCTCCCCGAGGTATTCCCAGGGCGCTATAAAATAGGGTTCTTCAAGAGTAGTGCAAAGAGAGCTCTCTTTCAAACCCTGCGAAGCATTGGCGACTCCTCTGTCCGAAAGTCCGAATGTCCTTAGGCGACGGTGAGTACTTTCCATCAGGTAGCCCGTCTGCCTTATCGTAAGGTTAAAGTATTATATATAAAAATACAAGTGATAAAATTTCTTACAAAATATTTGGGGCACTTCATAATGATTTGGGGCCGGGCTTTGAGCACCGGCTCCCACTGGCTTCCTCTTCTCTGTTGGTTTCGCCGGGACCTGCTTTATGAGCTTCGCTCTACACTCCCAGCCCCACGGCATAGTGTATATAAATTCAAAAATTGATGCGAATTGATACTAAATGTGTTTTTTCAACTAGTTTTGACAGTTTATATATATCTGCCAATTTGACATGTGTCTTAAATGTATAATTGCATGATACCTTCATAAGTGTCGGATGTTATCACAAACTGCTCTCAAGACATAGTCCGGTCAAATTAGACATTCGGTGCTACATAAATTCGCAACAAGCTGAATTTCGGTACAATTGTTCAAAACACGATTATAAACAATAGCTGAAAGTTCCCCATCATTCTCGTGTGTGGAAAAAAATTTATTCAAGGTCAAATGTCAAAAAAATGAGTTGTTCGCGATTTTCAGCAAAACGGTAAGTTTTATCAGAAAAATACCTCAGACTAAAATTGTAGATCATTAAATTATCTATAAAAAAATATATCAATACTTTTTTTCTCACGAGACACCGTTTCAGAGATATCGCAGTGTAAAAAGTTGTAACAGTTGCAATTGTCATAAAATGCACACGTTTCCACGCCACCTATGAGGTAGTGTACTTAGCGCGTTTTTTTAACGTGGTTTCCCCAGTAGGCCTACTCTACAAGTCAGTAATTATCCAGTTTAATTGAAACTATCGTAAATAATTGATATTAGCCAGAAAAAAAGCTATGTTGAAAAAAATAAGTACAGACATTTATTAGTCGGAGTCGTAATTTTCGAATTCTTCTCAATTTTCTCCTTGTTCTTCTTCTTCTAGATTTTCTCCTTGTTCATTTTCTTCTGGTTCATCCTCGTCTTGGGTGCAAGTAAATTCAGCCAATAGCGATGTATCGCAAGTCGGCTCGTTGACGTCGAATGTATCATCAATTGTTGGTGATTCAACATTAGAGCACGACTTGCCTTGGCAACTTGTACACGCCATAGAACAGAATAGACCCACTTTTTTGCAACCACATTTAGCGCTGCATCCCTTTTTGCAGTTGCAAAAAATTGCGTTTAGAAGTTGGAACTGGTTCCAATTCATTATTTACAAACTTCCAACCCCAGTCTGTTGGGTCTTTCTGACAACGAAGCCACACTTGAACTTGGTAATATACCCGAAAAAGATGTTGATGAGCAGCAGCCGAGGTTGGAAGAAGGCAAGCTAACTGTACCTGTTTTTTGCTTTTGGTGTTTTTGACGAAACATTCATACCGATGTTTATCTAAAGCACGTAGTTTTTTTAGGAGCCCCGTACATCGAAAGAAGAAAGCGAATGCCACTTGTGATGATCTCATGTTGAGTTGAATTACAGTTTTAAAAAACTTCAGCACATTCAACTAAATTTTGTTATCAAACATTTTGAAAACTGTCGTTTTACCCCTCCTATAAAATGCAGATGTCGTATCACAGCCAGTTATTGCATGCAGAAATAGTATGTGATTTTGACTCTTTGCAAAAGAAGATAATAAGCTTTTAGAAGTATATATTTCCGATTGATGTTGAGCTTTTCGTGGTTTTAAAAAGAAAATAGTTTTTTTTTTAGACGTACTCATGCATGTTATGACAATTGCAACTGTTACAACTTTTTACACTGCGATATCTCCGAAACGGTGTCTCGTGAGAAAAAAAAGTATTGATATATTTTTTATAGATAATTTAATGATCTACAATTTTAGTCTGAGGTATTTTTCTCATAAAACTTACCGTTTTGCTGAAAATCGCGAAAAACTCATTTTTTTTACATTTGACCTTGAATAATTTTTTTTCCACACACGGGAATGATGGGGAACTTTCAGCTATTGTTTATAATCGTGTTTTGAACAATTGTACCAAAATTCAGCTTGTTGCGAATTAATGTAATTTCACCCTAATTTTTTGGTCTAATTTGACCGGACTAACATTTCGTTTTAGTGAAATCAAATCTGACTGCTAAAACAGAAAAGACAAAATAATAAGATTTACAATCATGGAATATATTATTCTTAGTCCTGGCATAGCAACGTTTCTGTGAAGGGTGTGGTTTCTGGTTACCATTAAAATGGGGCAACGATCTGAGTCCTCTGGAGTAGCAACGCATCTATGAGTTACTTCAAATAAAACCCCAGTTATACTAATTTGCTTATAGATGTCAATTCTGGTATTGACAACCACAAACGATCATACGTCCTTCTGATGGTAAATGGGCTCTACAGCTCATGGATATCTGTAATCAACTCTTAGATCGAGCTAAATCAGTCTTACCTGAGGTTGACAGATACTCAAATACCTACCTTTGAAGACAAAACAGAATCGTGAAAACAGATAAGCGAACCCTTACTATATACCCTTCCAACTACAATTTAAACAGCGCTTAATATTTCTGTCGGTAAGCAAAAAATAAGTGTGGCTTTTTAAAAAAAATCGAACGGCTGGCAATAAGTTCGTATAATAGAAATACTGTAACCTCAGTATTTTTGTCTCTTTGTATGTGTTTGATTCAAAATTGAAAGGATCCAAAATATTAATTGATCATGTCTTATGCTTATACTATTTTTAATTTTTTCGTTATTTCTTATGCAAAAAATCCATTACTTTAATCAAAAAATGATATAATTTGATGTTAGGTTTTTGAAATGCTGATGATACTGCGAGACACGTCTAGTTGAAAATTATTTTTAAAAAAGCTACTTAAATAATTGCTGGGTGAATATTTTTCTCAACGTTTGTTTGTTTTTGACAGATTATTAATTAAGTTAGTTAACTATTTTTCAAAGTTTTCATTGAGGGAGAGAATAAAATAAATTAATCTGTACTAAGCCATAGTGATGAAGTGTAATCCAACTCCATGACATATCCAGTGACCAATATTCGAAGACCATTTTATACTATGAACATGCCTGAAAAATATTTATAAAAATAATATTAAAAATATTTTTAAAAACAAACATTCATATCAATGCACTAAAAAGAATAAAATAATATCTGTAGTACTCCAACCCATCATTTTGTCGTATTTTATTAAACTAAGTATAAGCCCCTCCTATTTATATATTAACACCCATATTGGGTGGGTTGTATAAAAATATGTAAGCTTCCGTTTTTTCGATGGCGGCCATCGTGATTTTTTAGTGTATTGTATTTAACAAATTAAGCCATTTTTTTGTTACCTACATCGGGTTGGTTGAACAAAAATATGTGATGTTCTATTTTTATGGCCGCGATCTTGGATTTTTTTTTTTTGTAGTGTTTTGTATTCTACAAATTTTGTCCTTTCGTTTGATACCCATACTGTGATAGTGCAGAAAAAGTAACAAGTCCGCCATCTTGGATGATCCGCCATATTGAAGTTACAATGACGTAATATAACTGTTTCAAAGTTCAGTAATATGATTCCACCACATATATACATTGCAAGTTAATAAAAAGCTTCTAATAATATTATCTTACAATACCTACTGATTATTAATATTTTTGATTTTAACACATCCAACATACGAATATTAACTCTTATTGTATTATTTTATTTAAATGTATGAGATAACAAATAGCGTCTTACAACTTAAACAAAAGGAGAATGCCCACTGAAGTGCAGTTTGGTTTCATTAAAAAAATACTATATAATCAAATAATTATTATTTTATCAAGAATATTTTTTTTAAGTTATGGATATTTTGGAAAGTTGTTTGAAAAAATATGACTTTTAGTTAAAACTCATTTGGTGCCTCTCATTGTTCATCAGCTTTGATTCATTTACTTCTTTTGTTATATATATATTTTAAGCTAATTCTAAAATTAATATATTGCACCTTACCTATTCTTATATTTATTTATTACTTTAACTCCATACCCAAAGGTTGCCTGGAAGAAATCGCTGTTTAGCGATAAGGCCGCCTTTTGTATCGTTCTTTTAATTTATAACTTCTTTGCTATGTATATTTTCAGAACAATTGGAAACCACAAATGAACATACTCCTTTAATACCTTGAATAACATTCAATAATACGTGTTTTTTTAGGTGTTCGTGGTTATTTATAGTATAACCTACGTACATTGTATTATAACATATTTGTATTACACTTTTATTTGTACTATATTTTATTCAATTATATCTCACTGTAGATTTTTTCAGTAACGCTGGTAAAACCATATAGAATGGACAAAGTGTGTTTCTTCATAAACGGAATTGAATACTGCGGTAATGTTTAATTTTATTACATTTCGAATTATCCACATTTGGTAGCATTATATTTATGTAGTTGTGTTCGTGTTGATATGATTTTACATTACGTTTAGTAAATACTAACTGTATATTGTAAACTTAAACCGTAATTACCATTGGGTATACTTTTTTATACGATTGAAGTAGCAAGCGAGCATGCAATCCACCTGATGGTAAGTGGTCACTGCCGATCATGGACGCCTGTAAGCAAATTCAAATAGAACATGGGTTTATGTGAAGTCAATCACTGATGCGCTGCTACTCCCGAGGACTATGATGGTCGCCCTATATAAAGTGTGTCGGCAACCATACCCTTCCATCGAAACGCAAAAACATGCTGCACGCTAGAAATAGGTGTGACGGTGATACTTCCTCGGTCGAACTACGCTGATTCTAGTTGCAAACATACCCTGGCGCTCTTTGCTATCATTGTTGATTTAGTGACTGTTTTAGTGGGAGGTGAGCTGCCGTCATACACCACATTGAACGAGTTCATACGCTGTCATGCGGAGCAACGTGGCACCAAGTACATGTGTCAGGAGGGAGGGTGTGGCGCGTGCATCGTCAATGTCAAAATTAAAAATCCACTCACACAGGAACTGGTTTCCTCCTCTGTTAACTCTGTACGTATAATTATTACATACATTATTACTTTATTATCACCTTATAGCTTATTCCCGCTCCGCTCTCTTTGGTAATGGGGTAAACTAATGAGTACCATATGTATTAATCCAAATCGTAAACTTTCTTTGTGCCAAATTCCAGCGAAATCCCACGACATTTTTTGCGTGCATGAGAAACACACATACATCCACACAGACTTTATACTTTTTTTAATCTGACTGAAGTAGCAAATGAGCATGCATTTGCTACTTCAGTCAGAGTCAAAGTCCACCTGATAGTAAGTGGTCACTGCCGCCCATCGACATCTCTAATCAACTTCATACAGAACATGGGTTCCAACTGAGGTCTGTCACAGATGCGTTGCTACTCCCGAGGACTATGATGGTCGCCTCATGTGAAAGTGTGCCGGCAACCGTACAATTCTATCGAAATGCAAGAAGAAGTGCTTCACGTTAGAAATAGGTGTGGCAGTGGTACTTCCCCGGTCGAACTACACCGGTTCTACCACCTTGAAAATTATTAAGATAATAAGATATTAATAGATAATAGGATTTATTTGAAACCAGTTTACATCCTATTTGTTTTAAGTGGTCACTGTCGCTTGTGGATTTGGATATTGTTTTACATAATTTTAAATGCTTTCTACTCTCATAGCCCCGCACTATCACGATTTTCTCCAGTGTCGTGGGTACCATAGACACACACAAGACGAATACACAAACACCCAGACCCAGAACATGAATTTAAACTCATCATTCTGATACCTGTCTGGCTGGGAACCGAACCCGGAACCCATTGCGCGTCAGACCGGTATGGTAACGACACGCGGGCCATCAAGAGAAAAACATTATTTTTTGTCAACGTTGAAAATGTTTTGCTATTCAGTAAATACATTACAAGTTCACGACGACAAGTTAAAATATTATGAAACTCCGCTCCACCTACAAGCAGTATCCGTTTCAAAATCAAATCATAACTTAAATCGGAACAGAATGTTGGCGCCGTATCGTGAACTATACAAAAATGGAATCCGATATTATCCAGTTTCCAATTTCAGTGCCTGGTTGTTATCTTCTCCTGCGATGGCTGGGAAATTACGACTGTCGAAGCTATCGGAAATAGAAAAATTGGTTACAACATAATACAGGAACGGTTGAATCAGAATTTCGGATCTCAGTGCGGATTTTGCAGTCCGGGCTTTGTTATGAGTATGTACAGGTATGTGGAACTAATATGCTCAGGATATGATAATCTACTGATATAATGGATGGCCAAGCATCTGGTAAATCTCAAGTAGGAGTTTTCCACCTGGACAGAAGCGTAGCGTGCCGAGGGCGGAGGTGGAGATCCGACCGAAGCAGCATGTCTCATAGAGCGACAAAACCACATTTGTCTTGTTTTAAGAATGAATATTGGCTTATTCAACTTTAATGTAAGATTAACAAACCCACGCTACCACGCTTATAAACAATTGATTTAAATTTAATGAAATCGATCTATACTTCATCATCAAATAATCTTTTGTTTCAAAAATGTATCATTGTTACTTATTCCTTTTCATCCCTCACATTTCGATATATATTATGTAATTGGTAAAATAACGTGCTACGTTGAACATTTACAATCAATTTATTTTGAATTTTAGTTATACTAAATGATCTACTGCACAATTTTATAATGTTAATTAAAGCTACAAAATTAGTATAAGTGTGTGTGTAGTGGTTATGATGATGATGATAGCTTGTTTAAAAGTACATGAATTTGTCTATTTATACTCATATTTATATTTAAGCCTTTCTAAAAGTAAGCCTAATTTTAATGCTGAGGACGTAGAAAATTCGTTTGGGAGCAACTTATGCCGTTGCACCGGTTATCGCCCTATCATGGAGGCATTCAAATCATTAATACCAAAAGACATAGAGGAACTCGATAAACTTACTTGTCCGAAAACCGGGACAACTTGCTCCAAAACTTGTGAGAGCGAAGATGAAGACTGGTGCTTAGTTAATATTCAAGATGAGTTATCTGAAACTACACCCAAGAAAATAGTTCTCGCCGATGGACGGTTATGGTTTGAAGTGTATGATCTGAAATCCGTGTTCGATATCTTAGACCAAGTTGGCTATGGCTCTTATATGCTAGTTGGTGGGAACACAGCCAGAGGTATGTCAATTTTTACGATATAGTCATACTAGTATTATAAAGGCGACAGTTTGTAGTTTGTTACTTCTTCACGTCTATATGGCTAGAGCGATTTTCATAAAATTTGTTAAGGAGTTATCTGACACTCTGGATTAACATATAAGCTACTTTTACTATGGGACAATATCTTATTCCCAGGGGACAATCGATACATCAATTTTAATTAACGCAGTCGAAAATGCGGGGTTCAGCTAGTTGACTTTATAAGTAATTATTACTCTAAAAATATGCTACAAATGAGCTTGAGAGCAGTGATAGCCTAATGGTTGAAACTTGCCCTCTCGATCGAGAGGTCCGAGGTTCAAACCCAGGCACGCACCACCGATTCATGTGCATATTAGAAATTAATTATCACTGCTTTTCGGTGAAGGAAAACATCGTGAGGAAACCTACACACCCGAGAGTTCTTTAAAAAAAAATGTTCTCGGAGGTGTGTGAAGTCCACCAATTCGCACTTGGCCAGCGCGGTGGTCTATGGCCTAAACGCTCTCATTCTGAGAGAAGACCCGTGCCCAGCAGCGGGACAATAATGAGTTGACGAAAGAGAGCTTGAAAATTAAAACGTTATCTCTGAATATGCAGGTTAAATTGGCAAACAATTCTCAAAGTAAAGAAAAGTCAGTGAGCACATGTGACCTTGACGGTAGTTAGTATCATAAATATAAAGGATTCCTTATTAATTATATTTCGCCACAATATCAGCAATATTTGTTTTTCATATAAATAGTTGTAGAAATAAACATAATTGTGTATGAATAAAGTAAAATAACTATTTATATTTATGTTTGCGTTATTAAATTAATTAGTACAAAACTACCAACCAACCACTAACATAGACATGCAGTGTTTTACAAGAAAGATTGGTAAGTCCAATTTAAGAAAGATGCTATCATTCGTTGTGTTTAAGTAGCAAAGTGGTAAAAAAAAATAAAAAAAAAACAACTGGCTTAATCTTACCAATGTTCCTAACCGTATTAAACTTGTATCAGCGAAAGTGGAATGAAAATGGAGCAAACAAATCACTATAAATCAAACAATTACTAATTTTTGATTGCACAACATAAAAAGTGTAGTGTAAATACATTACTTTTCAGGTGTCCGACCAATTAAGAGTTTTCCTCTAGTGTTGATCAACATAACTAAAATTCATGAACTGCATACTCACTACATTGATGTTAATTTAGTGCTCGGAAGCAGTATGACACTGACTGACATAATTAAATTATTTGAAAAACTAAGCAAAGAGGACGAAAATTTTCGATATTTAGAAGTGGTGCGCGCTCACATGGACAGAGTGGCCCATACTCCTGTTAGAAATGTAGGTGCATTTTCTTTGTATTTATTTATTTATTGCACCTTTACAAAAAGTTACAATAGGGCAAACTTAATGCCTGATGGCATTCTCTACCAGTCAACCCTGGGTGGCTGGAAAATGAGTGGCAGATGTTAATTTTAACCGCGAGCAATAGAAATATTAATATAATGTATGCGAGTGGAATTTTTGATATGCGAGAGCAGTGATAGCCTAATGGTTGAAACTTGCCCTCTCGATCGGGAGGTCCGAGGTTCAAACCCAGGCACGCACCAATGATTTATGTGCGTATTAGAAATTAATTATCACTGCTTTTCGGTGAATGAAAACATCGTGAGGAAACCTACACACCCGAGAGTTCTTAAAAAAAAAAAAAAGTTCTCGGAGGTGTGTGAAGTCCACCAATTCGCACTTGGCCGGCGCGGTGGACTATGGCCTAAACTCTCTCATTCTGGGAGAAGACCCGTGCCCAGCAGTGGGCCAATAATGGGTTGATGCGAATGCGATCCGGCTTCCTTCAATTCTCAATAAATTTATACACACATTTCAAGACTGCAACACTTCCAATGCAATGCACCAATGCTTCCTTTGTGCGTTAGCTTGCGAGCGTTTTCTCGCCTCTCTAGCTTGTAGCGCCTAGAAAAGTCCTCGTGGTCCTTATTGGCACTTTTTATCTCATGAAGAAGATTCTAGTTTAAAGTACATACAGTTACACAGTTGTTACAGCTATGTTTAACTCAATAAATTAGAGGGCAAAAGTTTCACTCTCTTCCATACTATCTGATTAATATTATTGATATTAAGTATCAATGCGAAAGTGTGTGAGGATGTACATGTCGGATTTTGCTGAAATATGGGACAAAAGGTGGTAGAAACAGTGTAGTTCGACCAGAAAAGTACCACCGCCACACCTATTTCCAGCGCGAATCATTTCTTGCGTTTCGATAGAAGGGTGTGGTTGCCGGCACACTTTCACATGAGGCGACCATGATAGTCCTCGGGAATAGCAACGCATCTGTGATTGATTTCAGATAGAACCCATGTTCTGAAGTTGATTACAGATGTCCATGAACGGCAGTGACAACTTACCATCAGGTGGACTGCATGCTCGTTTGCTACTTCAGTCAGATAAAAAAAAAAAAAAACAAAAAAAAATATGACCTAAATTAACACACTCAATACTCATTACCGAACAAGACGTGACCGAGCAAAACGGCTTGAATATCTAATACAATATATGATATTGTGCAGTGTGCCGCCGAATCGTACGTTATCCATCGTTTAACCCATGTTTCATCTAACTTTTGTTACCCATGTAAAACAAGATGGCAAATAAAAAAATATATATATATATTTCCTATCCTATTACCTTTTTTACTTGTATATATATATATATACAAAGAAAAAAGACAAACCCACTGAGTTTCTTGCCGGATCTTCTCAGTTGAAGTCGTGTCGTCGTAAAAAATATATATAAATGTAACTGACAATTTGTAAGCGCCCCCGAAGGCCTATGCAAAATAAAGACATTTCATTTCATTTCATTTCATTTCATCGTGCTACGATCAATAGAAAGCGGATAAAAGTGGATAGTATGAGGTGATTCCTGCACATAAATTATACGCATCTGTTTTTTATTAATATACAAGACCTATATAACTTTAACATGTAAATTTTAATAAACATATTTTTCTAGATTGGTACATTGGCTGGTAACCTGGTCCTAAAACATGATCATCCTGATTTTCCATCTGATATGTTTCTTCTTTTGGATTGCGTTGGAGCTACAGTTACTCTAGGTATGAAGTTTATTTTTTTTATCAAATAAATACGTACAGATTTTCTTGCTTATTTTAATATCTCGTCAACCCATTATTGTCCCACTGCTGGGCACGGGTCTTCTCTCAGAATGAGAGAGTTTTGGCCATAGTCCACCGCGCTGGCCAAGTGCGGATTGGTGGACTTCACACACCTCCGAGAACCATTTTTTTTAATTATATTTTAATATACTATTGATATATTTCTATAAATATACTTTATAATAGTTTCAATCTGATATTTTAATCTTTAAACTGTGGGTACAATTCTTCCATTTTGTAATGCACTGATATAAAAAGGATAACAGCAGAGAATCCACTTTAATCAACCTCAATAAAGATTTCTTCTAACCAAGATTAATGGCAAATGGCTCCATCGAGGACGGTAATGGAATGTCTTTTCGTTAAACTATTGACTCGCTGCGCCGAACAAAACAACTGTTTTAATTTCATTTGCGGGATAATGTCCATTTGTAACTTAGATTTACGTGAAATTCAATGCGATACCTTATTTTATATAATATATATATTATATTATAAATGTGTAAGTTTGAGAGGAAATTTATGTGTCTGTTACTCTTTAACGCAAAATCTACTGATCGGATTTAGCTGAAATATGAAGCTCATCAGGTGGTAGAACCAGTGTAGTTCGACCGGCTAAATACCACCGACACACCTATTTCTAGCGTGAAGCATTTCTTGCGTTTCGATAGAAGGGTGTGATTGCCGGCATACTTTTATATGAGGCAACCATCATAGTCCTCGGGAGTAGCAACGCATCTGTGATTGATTTCAGATAGAACCCATGAACTTCTATACGACTTTACTTACCATCCATTGGTGGTAGCAACCACTTATCATCAAGTGGACATCATACCCGTTTTCTACTTCAATCTTAAAAAACAACAGTATCGCGTAATTGTTATTTAACGCCAATAATCATTCAATTTTGTTGCAGTGGATCGAACGTTCACTCAAACGGAAGTTAATATGACAACGTTTCTAAAGTCCTCCATTGCTGGAAAAGTTATAACAAAAATAAAACTACCGCCTCTATCACATCATTACAAATTGGTAACTGATAAGGTAATATTTTGATTTTTTTTCATAGTATACAACAGAGTTTCGGAAAGTGGGGCACGCGAACCCCTAGGGGTTCGCCGTTCGATGGCAGGAGGTTCGCGACAAAATTTACGTTATGGTGGGGTGATGACTGAAAGAAAACAAGCATACCCATCACTGTAATAGTAGTAAAAATATATTTCTTTTACCACTTTATTATTACCTTTTATATTGAAATAAAAACATTTTTTTCTTTTCTCCAATAGTTAATTTTATTGTTTTCTTTGAAGGGAGGAGAGGAGAGAGGTATTTCGTTAGTTAAGGGGGTTCGCTGTCACTTGGAAACTTTAACAGGGTTACGTGGAACCAAAAGTTCGAGAAACCCTGGTATACCAGGGTTTCTCATACTTTTGCTACTTCTATAGAAGTAGCAATTGTTCGTGCAATCCACCTAATAATGGGTGGCCATTGCCGCTTATGGTCAGTACGATCAACCTGGGTAAGATTCATTTCTAGCCTTGGACTAGGTTTGGAACGGCTTTGATATAATAATTCTAAATACTGTTTATATTAGACACATACATACTTATCGTTTGACATGCCACCGAAGGCGAACCACGGAAAGGTCTTACACCTAATTTTCATGTAAAAATAATCTCATAATCGCGAATTTATCATTTTAAAATGGCAATATGTTGTGTTGTAAATAAAAATAGTGGCAGATATGAATTTTTTCCATCATTGTTTAATGTCTTTTACCCATCATAGATGGCATCCCATTCTGTAGCAAGTTGATTATAATGTATATTTTTAAAATGGTTTTTGTATATCTTCAATAAAAATTTTAGAAAAAGAATAATGAGACTATAATGAACTGCATGCGTTTACAAACGTAGTTCTGTTTTTTTTTTGTAGCATGTATTTAGGCTCGCCTACGGCACGTTATAATGTACAAAACACAATTTTTATTGAAATATATTTCATGAATGTAGTACTTATTGTTGGTATAATTAATCATCCCTTTAATTTAATACTACTGTGAAACCTTAGATGAATGTGTAAAAATTGCAGGTAACGCCACGGGAACAAAATGCTCACGCTGATATTAATTCGGCGTTTCTGTTTCAATTCGACAATGATCGCCGGAATATCATCCAAGCTAGAATAGTCTATGGTGGTATAAGGCCAACGTTTACCCATGCTTATGCTACTGAGCAATTTCTGGCATACAAGAACATTTTTCATAATGACATCTTACAAGCGTCTCTAAACTTTTTAAATGCCGAAATACAACCCATTTACGATCCGCTTCAGCCCTTACCTTTTTATAGAAGGAAAGTTGCATTAAGTCTTTTTTACAAGGTTAGTAAAGTAAAACAGGCTTACTCGTCGGAGCAACATAATGATATAAAACATTAATAGATATCTAACTTTTTCAAAATATCCTAAATCATTTAGATTGATGGTTAAATTAGTGTCTATTACACTAATTTAACCATCAATCTAAATGATTTTTGTTTGAATATTGCGATTATTTTCATATTGTCCAAAATGTTAATATCAGATAAAGTCATTCATTGAGTAACATATTGTTCTAATTTATTAATGGGAACGTTTGTAATATATTTGTCTATTTTAACAGGCAATTATAAAGTTATGCCCGCCAGACATATTGAAAGCTTGTTACGCATCTGGAGCGTCTTCCGTCACAGATGACCGACCACCGATCAGTAGCGGCTACCAGGAATACGACACAGATCCAAACGACTACCCTTTAACTCAGCCGCTGCTGAAAAAGGAAGGCTTGATACAATGTGCGGGGGAAGCAGTTTATACTGATGATATCCCGGCTATAAAAGATGAAGTGTTCGCCGCTTTTGTACTCAGCACCGTTACAAAGGCCGACATAGAATCGATAGACGCCACCAAAGCTTTGGTACGTACAGCCAATGCTTTTGCCAAGCACTGTTTACTTTATATTCATGTTACAATTTTGGTAGATTTTCAAATTAACTTGAAATGCCTCGGACTATTTAAGATTTACAAATTCTTAGCTAAATAAACATAGAAACTCATTTTTCCAAGAGAAATCTCAAGTACTAATATTATTTGTCGGAGCTCATTAGAACCATGAAATATCGTATATGTTTTATGGACGTATTAGTGAAAGTAATATTCATAGCCTATAATACAAGGCAATAGACATTATCTGATTTTAAAGATGTTGCTGTTTGTTATTTTGTCTATGACTATAGTTACTAATAATCTATTAGGTTTATTATTAAGCAGTACTTTCACATATTTTTTCTACTTTAATATTTTCTTTAAACCTATCTTAATATATTAAGTTTCATTATAGAAAGTGAAGGGAGTCGTAGCAGTGATAACGGCTGCAGATATTCCTGGCAAGAACAGTTTTGTACACCCAAATATTAAAGTAATACCTGAAACTGAAGAATTACTCGCAAGTGAAAAGGTTGAATATTACCACCAACCCGTAGCTCTCGTTGTGACAAATACGATGGCTTTAGCTGATCAAGTAAAAAATTTAGTTGAAATTAAATATAAGAATATTTGGGACAAACCGGCAATTTTCACAATTGAAGAAGCTTTGAAGGCTCCTAAAGAAGAAAACAGAGTTAAACCATACCAAAGTATTACACCATCGAGTAGAGGAACGAATGTATACAAGGTCGTGAAAGGAACATTCAGTAGTCCACGTCAATATCACTTCATGATGGAGCTGCACACGACAATAGCGATGCCTGTGGATAATGGTATAGAAATTCACGGTGCCACTCAATTCATCGCTCAGTTACAATCTGTCGTAGCGAGGGTCCTTAATATACCAGAAAGTTTGTAAGTCTTATTACATCCATTCATCATTACTTTCAATCAGTGATCGGAAAACCTATTCATAAATATTAACCGTTTTAATCGGTTTAACCTCCGTTTCTGTTATTAATTGAAACGGTTAACCGATATTTGAAACGGATAACCGAAATACGACACGAATAAGTACGATATTTTATTTTGAACCTTATGCACAAATACCCTTATGTTTAGGATTAGTAAAAACCGAAACGATGCGGTTAATAAAAATCTTTCTGTTATACAATATAAAGGTGCCAATATAAACTTAAATATCTATGGATTCTGTTAACCGAAATAATTACTAAACATAGTTTTGGATAACCGATATATGAGTAGGTTAATAACAGATATATTGATACTGTTAACCCTAACCGTTCAACATCTATCGCATCTGTAATCGGTGAAGTAACACTTATAACAATAAAATTACGCATATTAGCTCTACGTGTTATATGTTTAATTTGTTATTAATTTGGTTCACATATCCATTACTTTATTGTAGATAAGTTATTACATTATATTAATGATAAAACATCTAATACAAGTATGATTAAAAATAATTCTCGTTACAAAGGCAAATGCAAGTAAATATTAACTTTACAGAATTACATAGTTTCTTATTTATCTAGCTGCAAAGCACTATTAACTACGCTAGCAGCTTAATTATGAGAACAGTACTTTTACAATGTCTTATATTAACATATTTGCGAGAAAAAATATTGTTTCAGCATTCTTGTGAAGACGAGGAGATGTGGTGGGGCGTTTGGCAGTAAATTTACACGCAGTAACTTGGTAGCGTGCGCCAGTGCGTTGGTGGCGAAAATATTAAATAGGCCATGTCGGATGGTTATGCACTTGTATGATATAATGCGGGCTACTGGTAAGCGGCCAAACAGCAGACTTGACTATGAGGTACTGATATTTATTTTCCAGTCTTATAATGTTGAATTTTGATGTGCATTTCGGTAAACGAGTACTTAACGGATATACAAATATACTATTTACGAAATCGAGGAATTTTATATAAAAGCTGGTAATGGTAAATCTTATTAATATGAGAATTGTATTCTAATCCACTAACAGCCCCAACACTTTACTTGTAAAACCGCAGTAAATTTATTTTAAATTTTCATATTTTATTTTTATTAACCATATACAAGATTAATTTACAACGATATAATAGGTGGGTGTAGATTATAATGGCGAGATTCAATACTTGGACGCTGCATGGTACGTGAACGATGGACTTTCTGTGAATGAAAACGAGTGCCAATTTATCATCAATAGTTTTCCAAATTGCTACGATACCACGCGTTGGAAAGTGCAAACATTTTCCATCAAAACGGATGCGCCCACCAATTTTTTTATGCGAGCTCCAGGTAAGACACATAAATTACTGTATAATATGCAAAATTCGTAGAATTACTTAGTATTTATTTGAGACATGGTAGAACTTTCCACATCTATTTATAACCTCTGCAGCGCGTATAGATGCGCCTCGATAGAAGGGTGGAAATGCCGGCTGACTAACTATCGTAGTTCACAAAAGTATGAACATACCATTAATAAATTTTAAGACAGAACAACTATAGTGTACTAAATTAAATGGATAGCGGTCTTTTATCAAAGCGAGGTTACAAACGCGCATGCACTCAATCTGATGGTAAGTGGTCACCGCAACCCATCAATATCTGTAAGCAACTTCTTACCAAACAGGAGTGCTGTTTAAAGTTATTCACAGATGCGTTACTACTGCTAAAGACTAAGATCGCCTCATATGAAAATGGACCGGCAACCACATCCTTCTAATGAAACGCGAGAACTGCTTAAAGCTATATAATCCGTTTCGATTTTCAGGTTCATTAGAGGCAATATCAGGAATAGAGCATATTATGGACCATATTTCAAATGAAGTTAATAAGGACTCTATTACTGTTCGTAAGGCCAATTTTAGTCATGAAAGTACATTACCACTGTTGAATATGTTACTGTCGCGCCATCGTTTAATTTTGCGACGCCGAATACTTTTGGAACAGTCGGAAGTGTCACTACAGAATGTTGTGCTCGCTCAGTGATAGATGCCTGTAATCAGATTAACGCAAGACTGGATCCAGTCAGAGCTGATATGCCAAATGGAACATGGCTGGAGTTACTTCTTGCAGCGAATAAACGAGGTATATTGTTACAAGCTAATTCCATAACTGGGCCTAATACGCCTGGTGTACGCCCGTATAAAGCATACGGTCTAGCAGCTATTGAAGTTGAAGTAGATATACTAACGGGAAGGAAGTGGATAGTGCGAGCAGATGTCTATGAAGATTGTGGACGTAGCATTAACCCTGCTTTAGACGTTGGTCAGGTAAACTTAATCCAAATAATTTACACAAAATTATATTAATTACAGTCACTCTATAATATGTGCCAATGCAGCAATAATATTTTTTTCAAAGTTCCAGTTATGCAGTAAAACTTAGCCATTATCTCCCGTCGCAACGGTCGAAATTCGACCGTTATTTAAATTAAAAAACTAAACTTCATATTTTCTAAAGTAGCACCAATATTTTTCTAATTTAAATAAATTGTAATATTTTTCAAGTTATTTTGAACGCACCCGTTAAAGCTAAAAAGAGATTTATTATCTAAGCTGCATTTAAAAGCCATAGCGGGTATTTTGACAAAGACATCTGACATTTCGGACGTTATTTGTTTTCATAGTAAGACATTCAATGTTCTATTTCGTTTATTATGTATGTGCTTGTGCCAAATGCAAGATAGTGAATGTAATGTGTTTTTAGTTGATTTTAGGTATATTTTATGCAATCTTTCTCTAATCTATAACCGTGCAAAGTTTCATCCTCCGTCCGCGGCAAGTTACTTAAAAATGAACCCTACATTTTTGCTTCACGTATTAATATATAGATATTATTAGGTACATACGTCTTATGATCAGAAAATATTGCATAAAACACATAATGTAGTTTTAGAGCAATATACAATTATATTTTTTTATGGAAGGTCGACTGAGTAAAGAGAAAGTTTTTCTGTTTAACGTGTAGAATAATGATAATGAACAATGATTTATGAGTAAAAGCAAGTAAATCTTATGAAAGATAACGTAATGCCCCTGACCTTTCAAGTCGCAACAATGTCAACTTTTGCCCTCCTTATGGTATGAACTAAGTGCTGTGAGCATAACAATAGCTCGTCAAAGTCATAACGCCAATGCTCTTAGTATGAGTTTATAACGTATTCTTAAAACATATTTTTGTACGTCTTCGCCCAACATTTCAAATTACATTGCAATGAATGGCCGGAAACGAGAACATAAACTTTTTTTTTATTTCACCGAAATAGCAAACGGGCATGCAGTCCACCTGATGGTAAGTGGTCACTGCCACCCATGGACATCTTACAGAATACTTCAAATAGAACATGGATTCTGTGTCAAGTCAATCACAGATGCGTTGCTACTCCCGAGTACTAGGATGGTCGCCTCACATAAAAGTGTGCCGACAACCACACCCTTCCATCGAAACCCAAGAACTGTTTCACACTAGAAATAGGGGTGGCGGTGGTACTTCCTCGGTCGAACTACACTGGTTCTACCACCTGCTAAAATACATGTAATGTGCATTGCGATGCATGGACGAAAACATAAACAATTATTGTATTGAGTAACATAATTAACTCATACTGATGACACCTCACTTTAATTGCTCAGTGTCAATACTTGCATTGTTTTAATTTTATGCACATTTTTTACAAAATTTTCCCTGACATTTTTTCTAACTCTATTAAACTATCCGTTTCTCGATCTACTTTTATAATTAATTTTTAATATTTTAATCTATCTTTTCCCGAAACTGCAATAACCCGAGAATTTTATCACAAAAGTTTTGTTAAGTTATTATACACTTTAAATGTATATCTACTTAATGCTAGTAGTATAGTAGTGACTAAGTTAAAGCTTGATATATTAAAATGTTTCATTAAATTAAAATAAGTGGTATCTCATATCAAATTTTCCTTAATAGGTAGAAGGAGCTTTCGTTCAAGCGCTGTCTTTATGGACCTTAGAAGACACTAAATACGATGAAACTAATGGAAAACTGTACAACTATCGGACTTGGAACTATAAGATATATGGCGCGAAAGATATTCCTAATGATTTTCGAATATACTTGAAACGGAATTCAGTGAATCCTGACGGTGTTTTAGGCTCAAAAGGTAAGTGATTGTATCAAACATTTTTGGTGTAAAATTATTATCGAACATTACGATTGTCAAACCGATTCTGCTATGCCACTCACGGACCACCTCCAAAAACCTGGTCCAACTGTGCCAAGTTTAGATCAAGTTAGTAAGTTTAGGTCAAGTTTAGATCCACTTTTGAAAACGTTGACAAATCTTCTATATCTTCTTCTTTTATACTTATAATAAATCTGTAGAGAAGTCAATTCTGTACATAAAATATATATCCAAAATAACTATCAGGGGGTGATTAGGGATCGATACTGATGCCAAAAATGCAATCTGTATTTTTTTTTCTGTCTATCTGTCTGTATAACCGCTATAGAAACAAAAACTACTAGACGGATTTTAACGAAACTTGGTACGATTATTCTTCATACTCCTGAGCTGGTTATAGTATACTTTTCATCTCGCTACAACCAATAGGAGCAGAGCAGTAAAGGGCAGTAATTGTCGGGAAAACGGGACTCCATTTTTGAAGCTTCCGTCGCGTGTGCAACCTTAAGAGTTAAAGCTACACAGAAAGCATATATGACGGAAATATTCTCCTTAAACTTATATCAAAAGTATCATACGACTGCATATGTCTATCTTTTATGGTTGACTCACAATAACACGTGTAACTCCCGATAGCGTAGCAGGTTGAATATTTGTCTACTGTTAACATTATTTAGGCGGAACGAAGTTCGCCGGGTCAACTAGTTTTGAAATAAGTGTTAGGCCTTCATTAATGGGATCATTATTTTTAAATGGATCTTAAAAAAAATAGATGCTTAGAATTTGAAATTTCAACCACTAAAAACGTATTATAAGACTGACTCTTAACCTTTATTGCGTATTATACTAAGCCGTAAAATACTTGAGTACACCACAAAATCTGCTACAGAATTGAGGACAGCGATTCACTGTTACACTACAATTCCCTGCAACTTGCTTATTTTTTATCTGACTGAAGTAGCAAACGTGGACGCACTCAACCTGTTGGTAAGTGGTCACTTCCGCCTATAGACATCTGTAATCAACTTCGTACAGAACATGGGTTCCATCTGAAGTTAATCACAGATGCGTTGTTACTCCCGAGGACTTTGATGGTCGCCTCTTGTGAAAGTGTACCGGCAACCACACCCTTCCATCGAAACGCAAGAGATGCTTCGGTGGTACTTCCCCGGTCGAACTACACAGGTTCTGTAAGTATAATACATTTTTATTACAGCCGTTAGTGAACTGCCCTCATGTATGGGCTACGTCATTGTGAGCTCAATCAGAGACGCCATTCAAGCATCTCGACGGGACAGTGGATACAAAACTGTGGAATTTGTTAAAATAGGTAATACACTTTTTTTAGTGCTGGTAATATTTATTTATTTATGTATTTTTGCACAAACAAAGAAAACAAATACAAACAGAGAACTTATAATTAACATTTAGTGCAAAGATACTGCTTATTTCTAAAGAAATCGCTTCCAGTAGACCTGAGCACGAAAATATCTTTTATTTTCGTGGTTCGAATCCAGAAACACCACTACCACACTTGTGTAAAGCGCTCCTATTTCCTGGTTTGAAAGATAATGAATAAGGGGGGACACTTGACGTCCCAACTGTATCCTCAGAAATAGCAATCCACGCATATGTATAACCTATGCAACAGGTTTGATTACAGATGTCTATTAACGGCAGTACTCACTTACCAACAGGTACCTTTACTGCGTTTTACCTTACTACTCGTATATTTAAATCTTAAAACAATTATACACAAAGAAATAATAAGATGTGTTATGTTTAAAGGATTTTTCAAAGGAGTTCTCAATATAAAATAAGAACGAACACTGCGGTTTTTACTTATAAAAATATGTAGGACACTTTTTACCCGTAGCTTTTATGTACCATTCATCTATTATTTCTGTTCTTGGAAACACATTTTAACTTCCCTTTTTAGACGGCGTCTTCTTGAGAGCTTTAAATTAAAGTCATTACACCGAATTCTATAGAAGTAATTCAATTGTCCGCTCGTCTTTACATAATAAAATTCAATTATATTTATTTACTTATTAATTTTATAATTTGGAAACCGCTGTAAGTTAAAATTAGGTACTTAAAACGCATTAAAACCCCTCCTGGTTTATTGTGGTTTACCACAAACCCTAATTCTCATTATTATGCTTACCTGTGTTGTTGCGTATCTCTATGATTTGTTATAGTTATACAAAGGAACATTTGAAATACATTGCAGTAGCTGTAAATTTTTCCTTAAGTAAGCCTCTTGTACTATTTTTAACCGACTTCCCAAAGGAAAGAGGTTATCTTTCGTCACGTATGTATATATATATTTATGCATTTTCGGCCACCTTGGCCAGACGCCGTCGACCTACCGACACGATTCAAACGACATTGTATGCGGCTAGTTTTGCATATTTAGAAAATTGTAAAATTTTCGGCAGTTTTCTCGGAAAATTCGGAAAATATCGGTTTCTTAAAAACTTGAACAACTTGAGTATTTTTGGACTGATTTCAATTTTTTTTCTTACATCTGATAGGAAATTTTATCGCGGAACTTTTTCTCTTGGACATAGGTAGGCTTATGCTTATATGCTTTACTCTTAGAGTTATGAGGTGGAAACCACCACCACTTGTCATGAATTTTAGATTTCCGACTTCGGGACTATGTACTAAGTACTGAGTATGTTCTAAACTAACATATATTTAAATTATTTTGTACTTTTCGTGGCATGGAAGTCGGTTGTATTTTGTGTAAAAAAAAAGATGTTTAATCACCTGCTTACAAACATGTTTTTTCTATAAGCTACTTTTTTTAAAGTTAGGACACCGAACCTTTAAGCAAAATGAAGACTGAACTTTAAATTTAAAGCTTTTGAATACAAATTTCAGTCTTCATTTGGCTAACTCGACGTAAAAATCCACTGTACTTACGATTATGAAAATGAGCGAGGCAAGCGGAACTATTTTTGTATGAACCCTATTCCAACAAGACGAGACCTCATAAAGGAGGTATTTCACGAGGTTTATTATAATATGGAAATATTTCATGTATTCTCCCCCAGGCGTCCCGGCGACGAACGAGAGCGTCGTGAGAGCAGCGACGTCAGGATTGATGAATATTTACTGTATTAATTTCGCTGTCAATTTCGCATCTCAAACGAAATGTCGAGATTTCCGCGTCACTTTCGAGATCTATAATTGAGAGAAAATGGCATGAAAATAAAGATGAAAATAAATAATGGCTTGTACCTTCCATTTCGTGATTTTATTTGTTCGGCATCGTGATGTATTGTTTTCAGTCGATCGGAATAACGTTTAGGCGTAAGCCGAGAGGATTCTCGGTGTCGCCGTAAATCCATTCCTTGTACTTGGCTTTATTTGATTACGGCAGCCGGCGTGCCAGTTTATTACTTTACTTGTGTTACTGTGCCCGTTTTACTATCATATTATTTTCCTCGGAGACGTTTTATCACTTTGTGGTTAATGTTTTATGGCAAAGTGAACGAAAGTTCTAATTGGATGATAAATTATTGAACTACTGAACAAACAAAGTTTGTACAATTATGTGAATAACTCGATTGAGCTTCATTAAGTTTTTAGGGTTAAACCCAGGAGTGATCAGTTTATGATATTTGGAGTTTATTTATTTATTTACTTATTTATCCTATTGACATTTAAAATGTACCCCTATAAAAGTTACATTAGAGCAAACTTAATGCCTGATATCATACTCTACTACTCAAAACTGTGTGGCTGTAAAATCTGTGGCAAGTTTTATTTTTAATAAATGTTATACTAATATGTAATATAATAAATTAGGTACATAACCTAAACATACAATACACACATACAAGTCTATAAATAAATAGATAATACTCTCAGTTTACCTTATTCTTGATGCATTGATGCTAAAGCAACGGTCGGCAACTCGGGGTCGCTCCCTGCAGACTGCAGGTCTTACTAGGACTTACGATCTATATCTTTCTTAAAGGTACTTGCTTCGGCAGTACATATACTAAAATTGGAACGATTTCCCCATTTGAAGGTTTCCCCCTCGAGAATAAAAACAAACATTATGTATTTCGCCGTAAAATGTTCTGGACTCTAATTTAAGACACTGTTTCGAATGTAACTCGCCATTACTTCAAGTAAACTAGTTACCGACCGACCCTAAGGGCCCTTTTCCTCACGCACGAATTAACACCTACATGAAGATTCCACGTGTAAATTATAATTTACGTTATTAATTAACTCACACAAATGAAAAAAATATCTATGAAACAATATAATGCGCGTTGAACGCGTGCAAGTGGAACATGCGTGACAGGATTAGCTAAGCATTTAGTACTTCTACTTCAGATATAGCTTCGTCACAAGAATTAAAATAATTTCAAGGAAAGGATTTTAATTCTTAAGGTAAAGTAGAC
Organism: Spicauda simplicius; assembly: GCA_949699795.1. Taxonomy (NCBI): domain Eukaryota; kingdom Metazoa; phylum Arthropoda; class Insecta; order Lepidoptera; family Hesperiidae; genus Spicauda; species Spicauda simplicius. The sequence goes on along the minus strand of OX453058.1, from coordinate 7,081,055 downwards.
CTTTCATTGAAACATTATAGTAGCCCTTTCATCAGAAACACGATTCTTAGAAAGGTAATCTAATCGCATTTGTTTTTGTTTCAAAGTATTTTATTTCTTTACATTTTTCGCCAAATGGCTTACAAGTCATTATTATAAACTTAAAGTTATAAAAAAAACTATTTATGTAGTTTTTTTTTTATAAATAAAATAAAGAATTATGATTCTTACGAGATTATTGAATAAATAAGCAATGCCCAAGTTTTTATCCGGTCCAAATCAAATAACGTTGCGTCAATCAATTAAATAAGTCTTTTGATATCTTCTCACTTATTCCGCTGTAAACGACAGGTGCTTTCCGATTTCCAATAAAAAGATATCTCTCTAACTTAGAAAAATATCAGCAAGGTATTAAGGATCAATTTCAATTAGTAACTAATTAGAAATAGGTAGGGACATAAAAAATAGCTTATGTAGTTATAATTGACGACCCGTGGCGGAGCGGTTATCGTACCGGCCTGACACGCAGTGGGCTCAAAGCTTAGACAGGCGGCCAGACAGGTATCTAATTATGAATTATGATTTCTGTTCTGGGTCTGGGTGTTTGTGTACTTGTCTTTGTATGTCCATGGCACCCACGACACAGGAAAGAAACCGTCTGTGGAGCTATGAGTGTAGAAAGTGTTTTATTTTTAATTCTATGTTTAAAAATCCGCTTGCGACACAGACCCGCATGCGGAGGTATTATGTTATTTTAACAGAAGTAAATAATAGAAACCATACATACAACAACCGATGCAAACTCAATTGTTGTAGATTTCTCTCGGCCTCCGATGCGGATTGGTGGAGGTGATTGTTAAAAATAATTGTACCGTACATAACGCCTCTAGGAAACGAATAGTTTTATAGTAAAGTGTTAAACGAGCATAAAATCCACCTTATAATAAATAGTCACTAAAAAAGGAGCTCTTGGAAGCTTGCGTTGCAACTTCTGAAGACTATGATAATCGCCCCATAAGTAAGTCTGTCGGCATTTACATTCTACTGAAGGTACGCAGCGATTAAACGCTTACGGTCAAGCACATTGGTAATTCCAAATTACTGCCACCATAACAATTAGGTTCAAGACCTTATTATATTATTATGTTTGGCGGCCGAGCGGTTACCATACCGGACTGACGCGCAGTGGGTCCCGGGTTCGATTTTGGGCCAGACAGGTATCTGAATGATGAGTTTAGATTCTTGTTCATGGTCTGGGTGTTTGTGTATTTGTCTTTGTGTGTATCCATTGCACCCACGACACAGGAGAATATCCTACTGTGGAGCTATGAGTGTAGAAAGCGTTTTATTATGTTATTTAAACGTATTGAAACTACCCTAATAAATCCATACACATTCAATCCCAACAAAGTGCTCTTATTCAATCTTTTCGACACATACCTTCTTGCACGGGAAAGTTTTAGTAGAACAATAAGCACGAGGTATTAGCGCAAAATGTCCATTTATCATCACTAAATACACAGAATTTATTGCACTCGAAACGTCAGTCGAAATGAGAGATCGCTGGTGCTTTGCACTGCTCTTCAAATCTCGACAAAGATAATCCCTTTTACAGTAAGATTCTTCATTGTACCATACTCCGCTATCTGCCACTAATTAATTAGAAGTGTGAGTCTTCTACTGTGAGACTGTATCGTTGGAAAGTCAAACGACTCATTAAATTAGCTTTGCCATCGTAGCCTTGTTTTATTATGTTTATAAGTTGTTTCTGCGTATGAACAAGAGCATTAATAATGTAAAAAACGTTTTCACACATTGTTTTTTTTTTAAGAATATAATGTGGCGTATACATAAATTTAATAGAAAATTACGTAATTTTCTGAGTTGAATATATGGTATGTAATACTGATTAAATACAATTCAACTCAGTACATGAGAAATCATATAATGGTCTTTGGAGGATTAAAGAAATTCGTTCCATTCCAATTCCAATTGAAACTATGATTTCATATAATTTGTATCGTTACTTTTTCTAAAATGTACATAATAATATTATGCGTAACGCGCAAGTTAACTTATAAAGCCTGAGATTAAAATATACAAAGATAATATTGACAGTGGTCGCAACCTGCTTGTAGGTGGCAGATACTGAATAATCTCTATAGCAGTAATTAATACACGAATCTTAATCGTTCTTTTGAATTATATGAAGATCAACAAAAATAGCATACAAATTTCTAACTGTAACAATATTACTATATAACTTTGAGTGTTACTTATATATTATTTCTATATAATATAAGTAGCCAAAGAGCATGCATTCTATCTGTGGCCTTCCTCTCATGGACAAATTAATTCCTGTGTTCAACCCCAGTGTTCCTGTGTCCACCAATTCGCACTTGGCCAGCGCGGTGGACTATGGTTTAAACTCTCTCATTCTGAGAGAAGACCCGTGCCCAGCAGTGAGACAATAATGGGTTGACGAGAGAGAGTTCAACCCCAGATAAAATTAAAATCTCAAAGTGGACCCTTACGGACTAAGATGGAACACCTCGAATAAGTTCTACTTACCACATCCTTAAACAAAATACAGCAGCGAATACCACTGCTGTTATTAAGCAGTAGAAGAGGCTTACCACTTTTATTTTTTATTTACGTAGACCAGCTTAAGAGGTTAATGAATTTGTAAAGTTTATGAATTATGACGTTAAGAGCGGAATGCCTCGCTTTATTCAACGGAAAAAGTGTAAATAAAATTATTGAAGAGGCTGTCTGTGAATTCAAATTGGTTGCAACATTTTAAAGTATAATTGGAGCTATATAAAAAAGGTAGGCCTCAGTTTTAAAATTTTACTTGTTGCATGAAATGCAATGACTGCCCCGATTTGAATAGACCCAATTGAATGTTAATTTTTCGTCGAATATTTTAACATACTGGGTTATTTCCAGTTTTGTTCGCTTCTGTCACCTCTACTATGGTAATGAGTATGTATTAGTGGAGGTTATAAACTGCATATGTTGGTACGAAATATCGGCGAAGTCTCACTTACATCCTCACAAACTTTCAAATTAGTAATAATACGACGTGCGTCGTCTAATTTACTATTATTATTTTTATGTGTGTGTTCTGACGACCCGCGTGGCAGAGTGGTTACCATACCGGTCTGACGCGCAATGGGTTCCGGGTTCGATTCCCGGCCAGACAGATATCTGAATGATCAGTTTAGATTCATGTTCTGGGTCTGGGTGTTTTTTTATCCGTCTTGTGTGTGTCTATGTGTATTGTGTGTACCCACAACAAAGGAGAAAATCCTAGTGTGGAGCTATGAGTGTAGAAAGCGTGTATAAGCGTGCATAGAAAGAAAGAAAGAAAGAAAGAAGAAAGAAAACTTTATTTCCAAATGCAACACACATACAACATAAAATAGTAAAAAAAATAATATATAGCTTACACACATACAACGTTAATTATTACATTACATGAACAACTTTTTAAAAATATTCTATAAAATATTTAAAATCAATTGCACGTGTCCCTATGTATGTATGTCGCAATTTCGAGTAGGAACATAGCATAGCAATATCGCTATACAACGGCTCAGGTTTCATTATGTTATAAACTGTTTAGTGATTTTCTTTTATACTTCAGGCAGTTGTTATATCGCTTATGATCATTGTGTTGGTACTTGAGGTTTGGCTCCGCATGTTAACGAGTCCCTAAAAGGAAAATCTGGAGACATGCCAGTACAAGCCTCAAAATGTGTTATGGTATACCGCAAGCCTTCATAGAAAATTCGACGAACTTCATATTCTATATAGTCCATTAAAATGTTACAATTTAAGGACCTAATATAGCAATTTTAAGAGAACGCAATTTTATTTTTGGGACACGTGTGGGAGTCAATAGAAGCGTAACCTCAAGTTTGTGGGGTCGCGAAAAAGAAAATAAAAATTTTTCTTACTTTTTTGCTTATAACTTCTTAAATTAATTTATGTATGTGTGTTTATTACTCTTTCACTTAATCTGCAAACCGTATAATGCTGAAATTTGACACACACATAATTTATAACTTGGATTAACACATGCTCATTGAGAACTAGAGCAATGATAGCCTTTTTTTTTGTTCTCAAGGGGGAAACCTTCAAAAGGTACCCAACGCCCTAGGAGCTGCTCAGGGTTATGTGGGATTTTTACCGCACTAAAACCCCCCCGGTGGCCGTCCTCGGGGCTATAAAGAGGATTCCGGGATCTCGAAACGACCGCCACCGGAATCCTCTGAGTGCGTTGCCCCATCGGACTCCTCCCAGATGGGCGGCTGGGCCCACCGCTTCGTCTAGACTTTACGACCGTATGCGATCACACATACCGCCGTCCTTCCCGGGATCGCTTGACCGAACAGTTCGAGCTCTTCGACTCTTCGTTCGACTCTAAGCGCCTATAACCCCGGAAGCCCCTTTTAGTCGCCTCTTACGATAGACAGGGGATGCCGTAGCCCTTTTCTGATCCCAGAGCTACAGGGACGAGAGCAGTGATAGCCTAGTGGTTTAAACATGCTCTTTAGATCGTGAAATCCGAGATTCAAGCCCAGGTCTAGATTCTAAAATTATGTGCGTATTAAAAAATATATATATTACTGCTTTTCGGTGAAGGAAAACATCGTGAAGAAACCTACACACCCGAGAGTTCCTTAAAAGGTGTGGTGGTCTCGGAGGTGTGTGAAGTCCACCAATTCGCACTTGGCCAGCGCGGTGGACTATGGCCTAAACTCTCTCATTCTGAAAGAAGAGCCGTGCCTAGCAGTAGGACAATAATGGATTGACGAGAGATGCTCATTACCTCGATAAACGTGAACAGAGCGAGCGGACCCGCAAAAATAAGCTAGTATTTGAAAAGCTCAATGCGTATGCATACGAGCTTCCTTCTGAGGTATTCCCGGGGCGTTATGACATGGGGCTCTTCAAAAAAGGTGCGAAAAGAGCTCTCCTTCAAAGCCGGCAATGCATTGGCGACTCCTCTGGTGTTGCAAGTGTCCATAGGCGACGGTGACTACTTTCCATCAGGTAGCCCGTCTGCCTTATCGTTAGGTTTACGTATAAAAAAAAATACCCCTTTAAAGGAGAGCTCTATGCTTATGCCTTGCTAAATGTTACAGAAGGAAGTCATTTCCTCATAAACGAAAATTAATAGAGTGACTTTTGCGGGAAATCGAGGTATAATCATAAAGTTTGTCAAATTACACTACATTCAGCTGATTTGAATTTGCATGTAAACGGATATTCAATTTATGCATTACATGTTTCCGACAAATGAAGTTTGAAATGCTCAAATCTCGAAATTCCTAGGAATTCTCAGCAGAAAACCCGATTTCGAACGACCCATTTCAACGAACTTCTACAAAAAGTATTTTGCGTTCAATGTGAATTATGCAAACCTACATACAGTATTGTAGAGCTAAATTCAAATACATCATATCTAATATTACTCATCCGATTTTATAAATTCCTTGACTATTGGAAAACTACGCCATAAAAACTGCTTAAGGCTACACTTACGATGATACACAAAATACTTAGTGATCTCTCTGTTTGTAAATAAAGTCAAGCAAGAACTTGTGTTATACCTTCAATTTACGTATATGTAAGAATCGCTTACCATGCTTGTTAATTTAGTTATAAATAATTAAAGTTCTCAATATCTAGAACTATTCAGCAACCAACGTGCCAGAAACGTTTTTAGAAAGGTCAGATTGACCTTTATTAAAGATTACATCAAGAATGCCTTATCCAATTAATTTGTGAGTACTTCGCGATTGAGTAGAAGAATTCAGTAAGGTGGTGACGATTAGTTGCCTCGATAGAATTTACTCCGATTCCCCAGGGCAGAGGACCGCGTGGGCTAGCATTCAGTCTACCTTTATGTGGTCACTGCCGCCCATGAATATCTGTACAACTTCATATTAAAATTGTTTTAGCGTAAAAAAATCTTTCAATTCCATCCAGGTTACTAGATTGTATGACTAACAAATATATTACGCATACATAATGCACGTATGATATAGGAATACTGTAGGCAATATTGCAATATAGTTAAGCGTAGTTTATAGCTAAAGCCGCCAGAAGCCGTTTGGGCCAACGCAGCGGAAAATAGCCATGCGCTTCTATTTTCACACCACATCACTATTGGTATCAGTCTAGACAATTCCGCTGGATCAATTTGTACCTAACTGCTTTATTCAACTACACATCCGCCATTACTCATATATACTACAGCCTCAATGTCAAGACTAAATAGCTATTTACTCGATTTAACAAGTTTTTTGAAATCGCATACAACTGCGCGTGGGATTTAATATAAAATATACTTTTTATGTTACGAATATATTTGTCAAAAACTTTTTATAACGAATTTACAAACTTTAGATAGAAAGTATTATTAGTCTCTTTTTAACCTATATAACAACAGTAATTGTTGAATGTCATTCAGTGTCAATACCTACATTGTACAGTGTTTTATTAAAATATGTCTCCGTTTTTTAGTGAAAATTATTTGCTATAACAGGGTACGCAGATTGGTACTTATGTAAAGTGGAGGTCAATTAACAATTTATTTTTGTTAGAACTAATTTTAGACTAACCTCTGTATAGCGAACCTCATTGTAACAAATTATTTGGTATATATTTCTGATTCCCTACAGTAACGTTACATCGTACGGAGCAGAGAGAGCTTAAACCTTGCCCTCTCGACCGAGAGGTTCCAGGTTCAAACTCAGGCACGCACCACCGGTTTTTCTAAAATTATGTGCGTATTAGAAATTATTTATCACTGCTTTTCGGTGAAGGGAAATATCGTGAGGAAACCTACACACCAGAGAGTTCTTTAAAACAAAATGTTCTCAGATGCGTGCGAGGTCCACCAATTCGCACACGGGCAGCACGGTGGACTATGGCCTATAACTCTCTCATTCTGAGAGAAGACGTGCCCAGCAGTGGGACAATAAATAATCAAGATTGCACTGTATGTCCTAATTGTTATGCTTATAGCAAATAATCCTATTATTTACTTTTAAGGGATAGGAATTTTTAAATGCGCTACTCATCACGAAATGGACACGACCTAAGAAAAGATTTCCTTCTGATATTCATGTAGGATGTCATGAGCCAGCTTGTATTAATGTTTCAAGATGAACTGTAATTCAGGACCAGGTCATATGTCAAAGTAATATGTCACGACCCCTGCACCCCTCTTCATCACGACTCACTATAATTCATCTCCTAAAGTGTGAACAATTTCTTGTCCATACAAGGTACACCTCGGAATTGCATAAGAAAATTCTCGCTCATTTGGGACACTTACAAATCATTTCTTGTCGGCATTAGCAATGTTAATGGCCAGTTTTCTTGGGTATTACTTATACGTATATAGACGACGACCCGCGTGACGGAGCGATTACCATACCGATCTGACGCGCAATGGGTCCCAGGTTTGATTCTCGGCCAGACAGGTTATCTGACTAATGAGTTTAGATTCATGTTCTGGGTCTGGATGTTTGTGTATTCGTCTTGTGAGTGTCCATGGTACCCACGACACAGGAGAAAATCCTAGTGTGGGGCTATGAGTGTAGAAAGCGTGAAAGTGTGGATACGTCTGTGTATGTCACCTGTAATTTTTTTATTAGCTCAAAATTATACTAAACACTTTCAGATTTATGTATGTTACAGTGGTCAATATGAAGATGATTACCGTACGGATATAACGCACTGTTAAAAAACTACTCAATTTGTTTTATTATTAGTAGTTTGTAACTTAAATTTAAATGGGGGGGGGTAGGAATGTTTCAGGCAGAAACATGATTATTCAGAATCAAGCGTAACTGTATTTGCAGTAGCCAGGTGTATACCCAGCAAGACGTTGCAGAAATTAATGGCCACATACACAGCGAATACGGTGGCTAAGTACCTATCCATTGTACATAGCTTATATATATTTACCCTGTATTTACAATTAAATGTCCTAGTCACCCGTCGCAACGGTCGAAATTCGACCGTAATTTAAATTAAAAAACTAAACTGCATATTGTCTAAAGTAGCACCAATATTTCTCTAATTTAAGTAAATTGTAATAATTTTCAAATTATTTTGAACGCACCCGTTAAAGGTAAAAAGAGGTTTGCTAACTTAGTTGCATTTAAAAGCAATAGAGGGTATTTTGACAAAGACATCTGATATTTTTGTCGTTATGTGTTTTCATGGTAAGACATTGAATGTTCTATTTCGTTTGTTATGTATGTGTTTGTGTCAAATGCAAGTTAGTGTGCGTAATGTGTTTTCAGGTAATTTTATGTATGATTTATGCATTATTTGAAAAAAATATTCGCATTGCCTAATCCTTCTTTACACAAACAATAACCGTGGAAGTATGAAATTACTCCTCCGCCTGTGGCAAGTATCTTAAAAACGAATCACAAGTTTTTGTTTCACGTATTAATATATAGATTGCACAATCCTACGCTACTTTCGTGATACAAAATAAACTTTACCAAGGATTGACAAAATAATCTTAATCACGTTCCCGTTTAATTCGGATGGGATTTTTATTTAGAGAGACGTTAAAATTGAATTAGGCCGACTGAAACGGGATAGAGTAGAGAATGTGTTGCGACCGGGACGAGCTAAATAGATTTGGTGGCCGTATTGATCCGTTCTATTCGTGGACTGCATCAGACATCTAAAAAGTTCCTGCTGCCCGTACTTGGGCTAAATTCGCCTCTTTTATTTTGTATTTCCATTAAAAGTTTCCACACAAAGTTAGGAGAACCGCTATTTGTGATAAGACTACCCTGTATTCAATAGTATTTTCCAGCTATATGCGTTCTTTTATGTAAAAGCTTTTGCCCAAGTTTGATAAGGCTGATGAAGTTTTTAAATTCGAAAGTTATTTTTAATTCTCTTCAAAACCGAATGTCCCAAATTAGCTTTATGAAAAAGTCAAGTATGTCTCACAAACATGTATACACTGGTATAACCAGAGTAGTTCGACAGGGGAGGTACATACCACTGCCGTACCTCTTTCTAACAAAAAGATTTTTTTGCGTTTCGATGGAAGGGTGTAGTTACCGGCAAACTATTTTATGACGCTACCATCTTAGTTTTCGGGAGTGGCAACGCATCTATGATTGACTTTAGATAGAACCTAAGTTCTATATGAAGTTGCTTACATGGCGGCAGTGCATGGGCGGTAGTGACCACTTACCATCAGGTTGACTGCATAAACATTTGCTACTTCAGTCAGATAAAAAAATGTATCTTTGTTAATATTAATGTCTCTTTTCTTTGTAAGAACAAGATGGAAAAAAGATATACAAATAAAAAGGCAAACCCACTGAGTTTCTTGCCGGATCTTCTCAGTTGAGGTAGTGTTCCGATCCGGTGGTAGTGTAGGACAAAAATATGTAACTGACAATTTGTAAGTGCCTCCGTAGGTCTATTCATGCATTTAATTTAATTTCATTTATGTTTCTCTGTATATTTTCAAGCGTGTTCTTTATTTTTCTCCGAAAGTTTTTCTCTTTGTCACGAAGTTTTTTTGTTCTTACGAAAACATCATATGTAACCAAAACAATTAATCTACCAACAACATTAATATATTTTGGTCTAGTACGAGAATATTTCGGTCCAGTAGTAAATAAATAAGTATAAAATCCTGTCTGTGCGCTACATCACCCGCTCTACCTTCCAATATTAGCACACAATTTATGGCAGTCCACAAGCCGACTTCGCTCGAATCCGCTCTATATTTTCCCCTTATCTCTACGTAGATAGTTCGAATACTTTTGACACTAAACGTATTCCGGCAAACTAAGCCAGTAAGATGTTACCGGAACTGCGGAAACTAAATTCAGTTCCATTTAGAGCTTCCAGTTCGATATCGCTTAAGCCAGTTATTTCATACGGTTAACGTAAATAATGTTAGACGTTATGCTAGTTACTGCGGGAGTTATATTATTCTTGTTATTCCTGTTACTCATAAATGCACATGATGTTTTTATATCGTGTTTTAGAGTAAAACCAACAATTGAGCTTCCAGTCCACTTTATGTAATTATAAAAAACACGCTTTCTACACTTATAGCCGCACAATAGGATTTTCTCCTGTGTCGTGGGTACCATGGACGCACAAAAGACGAATACACAAACACCCAGACCCAGAACATGAATCTAAACTCATCATTCAGATACCTGTCTGGCCGGGAATCGAACCCGGATCCATTGCGCCTCAGACCGGTATGGTAACTCCGCCACGCGAGTCGTCAAATTGGTTTATGTTAGCTACTTACTTTTTTTTATAAGATAAAGTAGGAATCGAGCATGCAATCCACTTGATAGTAAGTGGTAATTGCCGCCCATGGACATCTTCAAGTAACTCCCGGGAACTAAGGTAGTGACCTCAGATAAATGTGAGCCGGCAACCACACCCTTCCACAGAATCGCAAGAACTGCTTTACGCTAGAAATAGATGTGAGTGTGGTACCCCCGGTTGAATGTACTTTCTACAACCTTTTAATCCTACTATTTATAGGTATGAGTAACTAAATCAAATTAAAATAGGATTATTTTTTAGTCTATTAGAGATGCGATATTACCCTCAGAACCCATAAAACGTTCCAAGGGTAATGCACTCCAATAATCTACGTTCTTCACACTAAAAGACAGCAATGCCACGATTCCTGCTATTCTAGTCAGAATACACCAATTTGTTCGGATTGGTATCGCAGTTGAAATTTAATGAGTCTAACTATTATAAACCCTTAAAATTACATATAAACATTTAATTAAAGCAATTTATGTCTTGATCTTGACATCTCAAAAGTAAAGCACTTCCTCAAACGCTTCGCGTTAGAGACGTGCAATTTCAATTCTTACCAGCTCTAACAATAGTTTTTTCAAACCCAAAAAAACTGAACTCTAATCCCAACTACGATATCGATAAAAAATAGTGAAAGAAAAATACGACGAAACAACGTGAACGGACGTGCATTTATTTTAAACAAATTTGCAAGACCAAAGCAAACTTGGGAGGATACTAACAGTTTTTTCGTCGACGGCATAGTTTTTTGTGGACGGCGTATTTAAAATTGCAGCAGCTCCGGTACATAACTGGAATTACTCTTGTTCAAAGAATGCTCGCAATTGTTTCACGTCTCAAAGGAGAATAGCAACTTTCCATATACGCTACAATTGTCACAGCATATAAAAACAAAAATGTGTTTTAACCATACTGCTAATAGTTTTAAAATACCTTGCTTACTATGTTTTGTGTATAACATTATTTCAGCATTCCATCTATACCTATTTAAAGACGCGACAAGGAAAAAGCCGCACTTCTCCTTTTTAATATCCAATATTTTTTCACACCACCTTTCAAACGAGAACATAGCAGCGCTAATATAAAGGGAAGTTGTTAGGCAATACAATTAAATAATTATTTTTCTTTTAAATTTTTGATTACAAATTGGTCGACAAAACTACTCGCAAAAGATCAACTGTCATACTCATATAACTGTAACCAGTACCCCTAGTAAGTGCTAGTTAATTATGCTGCCATAAAACATTGTTCATTTTTATTGTTTTATTTTTAGTTAATTGCAATTAATGATCAAAAACGTATGAGAGAAACGTGTATCGCAACATATTAACGAAAACTGTAGTAACGTTTGTTTTGAGGAAACGAAATAAACTCGTAATAAGGGTTCCGGCGGCGGGCGTCTTGAAGGTCTGCGTAGCGGGAACGATATTTCATTCCTCAAGTTGTCGGCAGTTCCACACTATGTGTCCTGTACGATGAAATGATCGGCGATTCTGATAATCACGAATCATTTGTTACAGCCCTTATTTGATTTACTATCCGATGGACTATTTTTGGGGCTGACTTTTTTACACTGTTCAATATCGATCACCTAACATGTATTTCTTTGAACGGATCTGAATACAGTTAGCGATTTCCACTATGTGTTCCTGACTGACAAATTCATAAACGGTAATTAGGTAAGACTGTCTTATTATAATTGAGAATTAAAATAATATTAAAAAATATTAAAAAAAAGCAAGCTTTTATTTCAATGCACTGAAAATATGTTATTAAATATAAATAAATAATGAAATATAAAGAAAATATATATTTGTAGTACTCACACCCATCATCTTGTCGCATTGTACAAGCTTGTCGCGATGCTTTTCATAGATGTATTTATATTAGATTTGTCGTTTCTTGAATTATTCTCAAGGGTTAGTCCGGGAAAAGTAACTAGTCCGCCATCTTGGATCGTCCGCTATATTGAAATTACAATGACGTCATATAGCTTAACATGCATTGTCATGAAAAGTAAGCGTGTATACCAAATTTCAGCTCAATCGGTTAAAGATAATTGCTTCAAAATTCTTTTGTAAGATTCCACCTCGACAAACATAGTACATACGGTGCAAGTTAACAAAAAGTTTATAAAAATATAAATAATTACATTAGATCAAATTAATACTACCGGGTAGACTTCTTATGAACTGTTGGGACGAAGTGTATATCTTCGGGACGCGAATTTCACTACACTAAGCTTACCTTATTGCACAATATTAAGTAAATCGCTTAAATCACATGTCATAAGATGAGGCGGGGGCGCTCGGCTTCTTTTTGTAACGGAAACGATATTTCATCTCCAGACAGTCCCCAATTTTTGCGATGTTTGATTGCACGGGAAAAATATCGGTCATTATCAATATGTCCGATATTTCTTAATCCTGGATTCTTTTAAAAGAACGTTTAATGCTATTATACTGAATATGTCAAAATACGTCCATTAAACCCATTAAACAAATTAATTTACAGAGAAACGTGAAATACAAAGTGGATTGAGGCAAATTGGACTATCATAAAATTTTATGGTAATATCGGACAGCTCAGGTGCGAGGTGCAAATTTTATTTAATCTTTTATTGCTTTCCTTATACTGACAAAGTGCAACATTTTTAAAGCTTCTCAAGGCACTAATCAGTGAAATGATATACATGTATATTCACTGTCACATACACATTTCTTCGTCTTGGGCGAAGTTGTTATGTTATATGTATTACAAACATATTTGTTACATTATTATTATATTTAGATATTATATTTATATATTTTTTAATCGTTATTTGCTTTTCAACAAGTATGAATAAGTGAGCACCGAGAAATAATTTTTGGAAATTCGCCCCCTAAAGGTGAAAAACGGCAGCAAAGTTTGTATGGAAAACATGATTTCTTGGTTCAATTTACTTCCGGATGAACATACTTTAACAGAATTATTGACTTATGACGTGTTTCAAAATTCAGTTTGAAAATATTTTCGGAAACCGGCCCAATTTAATGCAAGCTCAATTAAACTTAGTACTTGGCTTTTCATAAGAACGTTATAATTTTCCAGCATACATCAAATTCATTTTGATATCTAAAATAATTTAACGTTATATTTTCGTACGCGGCTGACAATTTCTCACTGTCACAGTAGCTTTTCAGCTTAAAGCTAAAAATAATGAAAGCATGCAGCGCGGTCAGGGCGGGCGGGAATTAATGCGTTTGGCGCAGGTGGGCGACAAGACGACTGCAGCAACCCATTGATTCTACCCGCCGTGCGGCGCGATGAATAATGCTTTGAATATTTAAGATTAAATTTACCTCAGGGAAATCTGTAATTCTTAAAAAAATCAAATAATATGAAGTTACTTAATTTGAATTGTGTTATTCGATAATTAATTATTAGAATTCTTCGGCCGCTTGTTTAGGTGTTAGATTTCTTAAAGAAGCTAAATAAGACAATTAGATACATAGATATTATCACCGTTAATTCTATCCGTGATTATGGTAAGTAAGAATTAAAATTTTCCTTGCTGTTTAGTAAAAAATAGTTCGATTTTTACAATAATAAATCATATATCTAGATGGTTAAAAGAAAGCGACAAAATTTAAGCAATATATAAAAAATACATAATTGCTGACATCGATACTAAATATTTCTGTAGAACCCTAGCGCACCACATATGTATTATAAGTACATAATGATGTACGTATATATAATGGTGATATTTTTCTAATGTTTACTACAATCTTAAGTGCCACCGTTGACTTTTTAGAATATGAAAATATTAAATAGAACTAATCAAACTAATCGAACGATCCGCTTGGCGGAGCGGTTACCATACCGGTCCGTCGCGCAATGGGTCCCGGGTTCGATTCCCGGCCAGACAGGTATGTATGATGAGTTTAGATTTATGTTCTGGGTCTGGGTGTTTGTATATTCGTCTTGTGTGTCCATGGTACCTACGAAACAGAAGAAAATCCTAGTGACTGTGAACATTCACAGTTCAACCACCACACACACGCTTTCTACATAGAAAGCGTGTGTGTGGTTTAATCCTTACAAATCCGTGGCCGTTACATCGATGGACTCTAAAAGTATTATGGCTGCAGCAGTAGTGCATTACCATCAGGTAGACTCCCTGTTCGTTTACTACTCCTATATGAAAAGTCTCTTATATAAATCTTAAATCTTCTTCTTCTTTATAAAATTCAATGTTTGTCTGTATGTCCTCTATAGAATCGTTAACTATTCATTTGATCATGTGACGATCCTTAGCAAAGTTGTTATCCATGAGCTCGCGTGTATGGTGTATTTTTTTGTAATGGCGTAGCAACGCACGCATGGTATAGCTAGTCTTAAATAAAAATGTTAAATATGTATACAAACAGTATAACAAATAGTAACATAATACAAAAACCTAAAACTCTTTTTATGTATTTTAATGATATTCATCAAAGCTTTTACCGGCTAAATAGCAGAATTGTTAATAAGTCTTTAATATCAAGCTTCACAAAAAGTTGAGCCATAAATACGAATTTTAATATCTAGATACTTCGAGGATAATCGGTTATAAATCCTGCGGAGGTAAAGGATTGCTACAGGCCTTTGTTTTTAATACTAGGGATGTTAAGGATCTTCATAACCGTCACCGAAATATTCAATATCCGAAATAATAATTTATCCGCATATGACAAAAATGTAATAAATTCTAATAAAACAGAACAAGAAAATCTTACGAGGATTATTCGCCTGTCTTTGCTTTTGTTTATAAGTAGTACCAAATGAAAAGACAAAAGTATAAAATAATAATCTATTAATAAAAAACCTTATATCCGTAACCGAAACTATATATAAACTGTGTAACTATGTATAATCTGTTAATTATTATAACGGTTTCATATCCGCTAAACTTTTTGATATCAGTACACCGATATAGAAAATATCGATGAATCGATGAATGAAATTAGAAATTTCGTATCCGTGACATCCCTAATTTGTACTTTTACCTCAATATTACGTAAATGTTGTAAACTTGAAAAGTCGGTAGTAAAGCATTTGTTCCTTTGTATTTATAACTTACAAAGTATAAAATGATTATATTTGTGCTCTCAACATTAAACAGTATTTATTTTTGTTATAAGAAGCGCACCCTTCAAATTTAAGTAGGATAGAAAAACTTGCATAAAATCAGATTAGCGAAATAATGTTTTTGTTAATTTTCGTTAGTCTGTTTTAATCTGAAGCTAATAACAAAATCATACTGTGAGATTGCAAGCCTTGCTAATTTACAATTTCTCTAGCTAGACGCGATTTACCAACAATAATACCCACTACACAATCTTGTATTATTGCGATGTAATCTTCTCCTTTTTTGAATACTAGATGTACCCTGCACGCGTTGCAACACCACAAAAATACACAAAAATCTTCGTAAGCTCGTGCACAACAACTTAGCTAAAGATCGTCACATGACCAAATACATAGTTTACGATTTTATAAAGGACAAACAAATGTACTATAGATTTATACAAAAAGAAAATAATACTTTGCTGTCAATTTTAGTACACAGAGCAGATGCACGAAGACCAAGAATTACCTGTTAGCGCCAACAAAACGCTGCATTGGCTTAACTGCCGCTATAAACAGAGCTTGGTAACGAGGTGTTAGGATTTTTTCCGAGTAAGTCTTTAGAAAACACTTGCGTAAATGTTCTCAAGAAAGGTTTTCGTGTATATTAAGAAAATAGGTTGGAATCTTGTTATTCTTACGAAGTGGTAATATGTTTGGATATTTCGGGATAAACGCAAAAGATATGAATTAGGTATTTATTTTATGTTTTCATTAAAATTAATATATACCTACCTAACATTTTACATATTTACGATTTGGAAGTTCCAAGGGAAACATTGTCGTGAAAACGATGCCAGATTACATATATGGAATTTTCCCCGCTATAACTCGGAGGCAACCCTCGGTCCTACAATGGGAACTCTGGTATATCCAGAGGAAAGTTACCCAAGTCTTTGGAGCGCGTTGCTCCGTCACGCTTTACCAATTTAAGCGGTTAAGCCCACCACACCATCTGTTTTTTTGGCCGGTATGTGGCCACACATACCGTTATCCTTATCAGGATCGCGTAATTGAGGGTTCCATCTTCTACTCTTACCGCCCGCAACCGTGAAACCCTCCTTTTACTCGCCTCTTCAGACTAGCAAGAGATATATGTAGTAACATCTTAATAGATCATTTATACATAATTTCCGCTCATTCAGAAATTGAACCCTAGAAGACTCTTTTTATTTTAGACTCCTATGATTGATTATGTTTCTTAAGATAGACTATTCCACTGAGTATTCAACGTAGACAAGGTAATAGATTAATACTAATGCACCAGCGTTGTAATTAATTAAGGAATTAGATAGTAACATCTGTCATTGGTAAGTTACATGATAGATTTTATGGGCTGCAATACTATTAGTAAGAAGATCAGCGATACTAATCTTATTTATCTTGTTGTTATTCTTAATATCCCTGTTTAATATTGTATTGTAAATGTAGGTTTCTTTCTTACGCTTTCACGCCAAAACTATTCCCGATTTTCATGAGACTTAGTACACATATAGAGGTAATAGAAAAACCATGAGATACCAATTTATTAAAAAATATAAATTCGGCACAAACATAGCATATTAAATTCTATCTGAAGTCAATCACTGATACGTCTACTCTACTCCTGATAATTAAGATCGCTTTCGATGTATTTTAGTTGACACCACATTCTCCCAGCGGAATGAAAGATTTGCTACACGCTAAAATAAGTGCGGCGATGGTACCGTCCGGTGGAACAATACGCATTCACTACCTGGTTAATTTTATTTAAATTGAAAAGGACGACTTTATATTATTTATCGATCGATATCGATCTGACGCGTAATGGGTCCCGGGTTCGATTCCCGGCCAGACAGGTATCTGAATGATATGTTTAGATTCGGTGTTTTAGGTGTTTGTGTATTCGTCTTGTGTGTGTCCATGGTACGCACGATACAGGAGGAAATTTTATTGTGGTGCTATGAGTATAGAAAGTGTGTGTGTGTGTGTTATTTATATTAATCAAACTATAAAGCGAATCACGGGTAAGGTGCATTGCATACAGGTCTAAAAGTATCGGTTTCGCTATCTGTTTATAATGTCGTGAAAGATTTTATGTACACACACATCTTCACATTTTAAGTGGCTGTACTCACATATTTTTGTTGGGTATTCGAAGGAACGCTTCGAGCTATGGAGCTAGGAATGCGAAGAAAGTGGAATGCAGCCAATATTATCGAATATTATAATATCGCAATATAGAAAAAATGTGAGAAATATGTAGCCTTAACATACTCGTGGTGACAAAATTGAGTACAAGCAAAATATCATTAAATTATTTATATTGCTTTTGTGTTAATCCTGTAATAATAACAAAATGATAATGCTTCTGATAAATAATATGAAACTTCGACATCTGACGAAAGTTATTTATAAGTCAATACCTTATTATGAAATAGAAGTAGTAAAAGAGTGCCCAGTCCATCTGAAGATAAGTGACCACAGCCGCCGATAAATAGCTGTAAGTAGGATTAGTCTTTATCTCTGTAGTTTCGGGATCAGAAAGAACTATGGTATTCCCTGCATGTCGTTAGTGTAACTTAAAAAAAGGTTTCCGGGATTGCGACTGGCGAGAGTAGAACTTCAAACCGTCAGTCGTAACATGGCGTCGCTACTACGGCATCGGGTACATTAAAGGTTTCCCCCTCGAGAAAAAAGGTAAGATTATTCGTACCTGAGTTGGCTATGAATGTGGCACTAAGAATAGAACTAAACTGAAATGTTCTGGACAAGTGTCTATCAGAAATACGCGCTTCAAGCTGGAAAATTTAGATATAGAGCAGAATATTAGAAAAAACTTCGATACCGTTATCCAAAAATGGCTTCGTCTATTGATGTGTAACGAAATTATGAAATAATCTTTAAAATACTTTACTGTATATATCATACATTTTCCCTTATTAAAAGATCGTTTCTAAACACATATTTTTTTTCCACAAAATAGGTTCTATCTGTCAGTGTGAAGCGCGAACGGCCGTCAAACAAGAGGGATGGTAGAAACGTCCCTTCGCGACATTTTTCACTCGCCGTTAAACTACGGTCTAAGTTCATTTTGAATAATTTATGTGGCGACGTTACTCACATAAATATCGCCGGCGTTGTTTGAGACCTTCACATAACGCCTTCCGACAATATTAGACTAGCTTCGTGAAAAGAATCTTTGTTTATTTACTTTGAGATATACACTCTTCCGACGTCGAGGTAAGGTATTTTTCATTTTGATTTGATTTTACAATAAATTATTTGAAAATATAAATCCTCTGGTGATGAATTTATTACACCTTTATTTATCTTAGAAAAGTATTTTTAGTTAGTTTGTTTGCATTTTGTTTCTGTTTAAATTTAACATATAATTATGACATTCGATTTTAAATATTTAATATTTTGTCATAATCAAATAAATAAAGAATATATGTTTGTATGTATATTTTTTATTTTAAATTAACGTTTCTGATTAGAAATTGTAATAACAATATTTTTTATATAATCTGCAATGTTACCATGATCTATAATCATTTCTGCCGTTGCAACCAGGTTAACTAAATTAACAATCATTTCTTTTTCATACAATTTTAACCACCAGAAATAAGAATTTTTTGCTCGACTTGGCGGGGGCACTGCCGTGCCCCAGATCAGGGTTAGTGGATTTTCTTTTTTTTACTTACAAAATATTGCCGTGATCAGTTGTGTCGGCTTGTTTTCTTATTTTTATACAAAAATAGAAATATATTTCATTATTATTTTTTTGATTTTAATTTTAAATAACGTCAGACTATTTATACTTATCTGTCAGAGTGTTGAGACCTGTTTTGTAGAAATTGCATGATGGTAAAAGTAGTAAATAATCGAAATACATTGGGTTGGTTTTCACGACGTTACGTGCAGATATTACCTACTAAAATGGAAAAAGGTTTAACTCTAGAAATAGGTTAGACAGAGACAGTTACAGACAATTTACCGCTCCCGTAAATTGCACTGTATCTGTAAATCAAAATAACATGATAAATAAATAAATGATATCTTACAGAATTAGCGTAAAAACCTGAAATTAAGTACAGAGGGTGTAATGCTTCAATTTTCATCGTGACGTATAATTGTGTATTTTACAAAAAGTAAAAAGCAGACGTGGCAACATTTGCAAGCTTCGATAGCAAAAAGAAAATGTGAAAAGTTCCAGTCTCAATGGAAACCGACTTCTGGCGGCGTCTGAGGAAAAAAGAGAAATGCTTGAAGCCACTTTACACATTACGTAGAAGTTATTGTACAGTTTTCCCAGTTTCTTTATGATTTTCTTAGCTTTGAAATATGTTCTGGTACAATAAAATTGTTAAATTGTCTATTCTGTTGGAGGAATATTAAAATAAACCTACTTTAGCACTATCGATGAAATTTATCATAGTTTTATTAAATATTTAACTTGGTCCACGCAAAAAATTAGAAAATATTTATCAAAGTATTTAGATTACTTCGCAAAGCTATGTGACCATTACACAAAACGTCCATAATGTACGATTTCCATCCATATATCAGCCCTTGAAAGTCCACTGCTATACGTAGGCCTCCCACAATCAGCGCCACTTCGACCGGTCCTTATTCTTTTGAATCCAGCGGTTACCCACCGTCTTCTTCTGGTCATCAGTCCACCTGGTCAGGAGACGAACTAAGAAACAGTTTATTCATAATGCGTACACACCCACACAGTTAATGACACAATAATAATATATTAACAACTCCCATTACACACGTGACGTACACTACGCTTCTTACTGGTAGTAGATCCAATGTTCTATTTGAAGTTGCTCACCGATATCCACGGGTGACACTGCCCACTTATCATCAGGTGGACTGCGTGCACGTTTGCTACTTCAATCAGTAAAAAAAATAACCTATTCTCCATTTGATGTCTCTTACAAATATCCATTGACGGCAGTGACCTTCAGGTGGATTGCATGCTCGTTTGCTGTTTCAATCAGATCACCCGTCTGATCAGATAGATCAAAGGGCTAGGCAAGCTGTTTGTACCGCAATAATCTTCTTTATCCCGTGGATGTCGTAGAAGGCGATTGAGGGATACTAAATGACATGAGCATTAGTGCCTCACTGAACGTATGAAATACTGCGGTAACCAACACGCGCAGCCAAGTGACTATAGTTAAGATTCCGTAATAACGGCTGCACCGATACCCCGTACCGATTAGTTAATATGTAAAACATTGCCCTTTAATTTCCCACACGTTTCCACATTAGTATGTGTTGCATATAACGGTCGCGCATAAATCGAGTGTGTTGCTAAACACTGAGCTGCGAGCGCAGTGTGCGCTTATCTTAATTGCCTTGCCAGATACGATCGCTTTCGGATTTATCTGCGGCGGCGTCACCGGCTCTTTAGCAGTTCGCGACAAAAAGTTAAATGATACTGTCCGACTGTCCAAGGAAGCAGAACTTCGTTTATTTAATTACCATAGATCTTTCCAAGTTTCATTTGTGAGTGATATTTGACAATCTTCCTACTCATTCTTTGTACCTAAGTTTATTTGTACTGGTTTTGGTGTAATTTAATTAGTGAATTCGTAAATGATCTTGCCCTGTAGTATTGGTCTTCAATAGCTCTAGGGATAGAGCTATTCTCGTAGATACGAGTATCGTGAGTATCGTAGGAAGCGACAAAAAAACCAAATTCGGGAGATAAACAGCAGCGTCTATTCATGCTTCTAGCATTAGGCCGCCTTTTAGAACCTCAGTTTAAGACATATCTAAAAGAGTACGAATAAATCACATAACTAAATAACTGTACAGAGGTATAAATATCTCGAGGTTTACCCAAATCATAGAAACATGGAAACATCACAAGCAATTACCATGCGTTAACGAAGGTAAATATTGCGTGAAGCGACGCCATGCTGATGTTAGCTAAAGAGCTCTCGCAGAGTTTACATTAACTCCACAATCAAATTTGACCCTCGGCATTGCCATGCTGCAGTCCGGACAGGATTTTGTATCCTACGTAGACAATTTGTAAAACTAGCCTTATACTCAGGCCTTTTTTTGTTGTCAAGGGGGAAACCTTCAAAAGGTACCCGACGCCGTGAGAGCGACGCAGGGTTATGTGGGAATTTGTACCTCACTAAAAGTGGCCGTCTTCGGCGCTACAAAGAGGACTGCGGGATCTTCAAAGAAGCGCAACCGGAATCCTCTGAGGGCGTTACCCCATCGACCTCCTCAAAGATGGGCAGTTGGGTCCACCGCTCCGTCTGGTCTTTACGACGATATGCGACCACACATACCACCATCCTTCACGGGGTCGCCAGAACGAACGGTTTGAGCTCTCACTCTAGCCGACGGCAACCCCGGAAGCCCCTTTTAGTCGCCTGTTACGACAGGCAAGAGATATCGTAGCCGTATTCTGATCCCGGACTATATAAACAAACTTTCGCATTAACGAAAAGCTATACTTAAGCCTAGAGCATATAACATGGGAGAGAAACAGTGCAGCCCGACAAGAGTGGTCCCACCGCCACACTTACATTTAGTGTGAAGCAGTTTTTGCGTTTCTGTGAGGGCCTGATTGCCAGCTCACTTTTATATACGGCGACCATCTTAGTCCTCGGGAGTAGCAACGCATCTGTGATTGAATTAACAAATAAATAAAAACTTATACTTCAATAACTGATTAATTGTACATTAAAATATACGTATATGGAAATGTATTTAAATCCTTTTAAGCCTTTTAAGTTTGTAAGAAGTATACATAAGAAGTATACGGTCATATAGCTATTGATCGACAGTTTAATGTGTATTGCCTTAGCTAAACAATCGATTCGCGACTGTACATAGACAACCTAACAATAGGCCGTCCATTACAAGACCAGGGTCAACCATTATTGACTAAGCGCAAAAAGTTATATCATTAATATAAAAAGTTTAATAAAGTGTAGTTATCAGTAGTGTTTTACATAATAATTATCATAATAACTACTTTAATTATTAAGATTTAATTTAACTAACTATTAAAATAACTATTAAAATCTTTAAATAACTTTATGAGTTTTAAAGACGTATTTTTATTGTGACTGTCGTGAAAATATTTTTTAATTTATTTTTTGGATGTTACGTTATGCCAAATTAAAAGAATATAAATTCAGTGTAATGTAGTTGTTAACATTCCTACTTCACTACTGATATTATAAATGTGAATGTGCTACTCAACAATTGTCACGAAAATTTGTACAGGTGTTCTTAGAGGAATAACAAAAATATAGAATACTCTTTACTATAAAAAAATTAAATATTTTGTATGTATTTTTTATTACTGAATCACATTAATTAAGTTCTATTGGAATGATCTCTGATATTTACTAATAGTCATCAACGCAACCAAAGCCGCGGGAGAAAGCTAGTATAGTATGTAATAACGAAGAAATAACATCATAATTTTAATAATAACACCGTCAATCTATAATAAAATTATCCCGTTCCAAAATATCAGAGATGATCTTATTCAATCTAGTAGAAATAATGAAAAGAGTGTTCCCGCGAGCGTCACTAAACTTGTCATAACTCGTGTATCAAGGTTGTATGAGGAAAAGCGAGTTGGCCAAATATTCAATTGGCGTGTCCCATGTTGGCATGAAGCCAGTCGTCGCTGCATATTGATGCGCCAACTTTTCTGCCGCCTCGGCTACTCGTGGGCAGAGCAGCCAAACTGCAACTTCATGAGAGCATAAGTGTGCCTCATAATAGTCATTTGTGCGTTAACACTGCATACGATGTACTTATTTAAGCTATATTTTGAACTCGTGCATTAAGAATCTGCATGTCTTTTAATTTTAAATGTTATTCAGTCATTTAAGTAACATAGACAAGCTTCCGATTGTATCTTTTTACTTACAGAATTATTTTTACAACCGTTGTACTGCTGAATGACATTTTTATCATTATTTAATAATTTTAATTGTCATATATCACAACCACTTTAATTAAATATTATTTATGATAATCAAAAAGTTTTGTTGAAATCAACGAGGATGAAAAGAGCCTAAAATCAATAATAACTAAACATCGAGAAGAAAAGTAGCGAGTTTTTTCATGTTACATACATTCGTTTCGTTACCGAACAAATTAAATATAAGACAAACATGGCTTATCTTGTGTTTGATCGATGAAACGGGACGGCTATCATCCCGACACCTTATAGCGAATCCCAAGGGAGTTCACCAGGACTTTGTTGATAGTAATAAAAGCGTCGCCATAGTTGGAAAACTTCGAATACAACCGGCTTACGATATTTTTTGTATTTCTTAACACTCGTGTGGCGGATCGGTCACTATACCGATCTCATTTGCAGTGGGTTGCGGGTTCGATCCCCGGCCAGACATATCTGAGTCACGAATTTAGGTTTCTGTTCAAAGAATCAGTCCGAATGATTGTTTATTTGTCTTTATGTATACTCCTATAGCTTATTGTACTTTATTACGTTTAATTTTTGTTGTCTATGAATATGTTTTGTATCGTATATTAAAGCACTCGCGGTACAGTCCTCCTAGAAAAAATCCTTGTATGATACTATGAGTAAAGAAAGTAGATTTTTGTCATAGAGATCAACGGTCAAAATCAGGTGTTTGGGTTATATATGAAGGGAAATGACAATTTAGTGCGTTACAAAAATAAGTCACTGTAACTAGTGAATAAAATGAAGCGTCTTACGTTATTTAACAGACTTGTATCAAATACATTAGATCCTACATCCTATAAACGAGACTTGAAAGAAATGCTATACTTAATGCCGACACAGTCAAAACACAAAGAGTTCTAGATGCTAACCTCATTATTCCTTCCTTACAAAATATCCATCGCATGGCTCCGTACAATATCGACAACTGAATATAAAATTTTAAACCACCATCGAGCCTCTTCAATAACCTTTTCGTGTTGGATTGCTTTTTATTTATTCACAAAACGCCTGTACAAGGCCTATTTCTGTCGTATCAATTTCGTGTGGCATACTTGTTTCTTTGTAGGCACATTTTCATTCTAAGGATGACATGAGTATCAAATTAGATTTAGGGTATTAACATATATTTTTGTACACTTAAATTTTAAATAAATAAAGCTTTTTTATGACATTGAAGTAGCGAACGACCATGCAATCCAACTGATGGTAAGTGATTACTGCTCCACATAGACATCCTTAAGCAACTTCTTATAGAAAAAAGTGAGTCAATTTCGATCATTCGATCTGCCATCTAATTCTACCATAATTTTTTTCGAAGGGGACGTTCGAAAGGTACCCGATGCCGTGGAAGCGACGCAGGGCTATGTGGGATTCTATCTAAAACCCCCATGGTCGCCGTCTTCGGCGCTATGAAAAGGACTCCGGAATCTTCAAAAAAACGTGACCGGAATGCAATAAAATGTTTCGAGTTTGACTTAAACATACATATATAAACACAGCAAATTAAATAAAAGCTTACAATGGCCTACCTAGAGCAGCGTGACAAGCGAGGTTTATGGATTTTTACGTGGTCATGACGGCCATATGAAAATTGCAGTTAAACTGTTCGGCAAATTTTACGCATTTTCCCCGAAATATTCACACGGGAGTGACTTATAGCGATATTTACGACCTGTCTATAGCACTCGGTGCGCCGCGCCGCCGACGAAAATACGAGTTTCATAATATTTAATGGCTGTGTAAGGGTCATGAATATAATAAAATTATGTACGAATAACAAGCAGTAATTGACTAAAAAATTTTAAAATAATGTTACAAAAAGCATTATTGTAAAGGTTACCCCGTCATGGTTTTTATAATAAGCTCTGTTCAAGATTTTTCACAACCTCATACAAAGATCGACCTGATATCCTAGTGGTAGAGTATTTTTTGTAAAACTCCTGATACCCATAACACAAGTTAAATCTTACAATGGGTACCAGAGTAAATGTACTTATGTTATTTTAGGTATAATTTCTTCACTATCTGTATACTGCACTTTGTGGTTATTGTAATACATAAGTCTATATTATGTACAATCTTGTTGGACAATAAAGTATTATTATTATCATTATGGTTTCATCATCTCATCTCTCGTCAACCCATTATTGTCCCACTGCTGGGCACGTGTCTTCTCTCGGAATGAGAGAGTTTAGGCCATAGTCAACCGCGCTGGGCAAGTGTGAGTTGGTGGACTTCATACACCTCCGAGAACTTTTTTTTAAAAGATCTCTCGGGTGTGTATGTTTCCTCACGATATTTTCCTTCACCGAAAAGCAGTGATAATTAATTTTAAATACGCACATAATTTTAGAAAAATCATTCGTGCGTGCCTGGATTTGAGCCTCGGTTCACTCCTATGGGTATGGCTACGGAAAAATAGAGGCACTCCAATCACATCTATTTCTGCTTATTTACAGTGTATTAGTGTTCTGAAGTAAAAGTAACAGACACGCCTACATTCCACGTGTGTTTACTCTTTCACGCAAATTTTGAAGGTGGTAGAACCAGTGTAGTTCGACTGGGGAAGTACCACCGCCACACCTATTACACCACGCGTGAAGCATTTCTTACGTTTCGATGGAAGGGTGTGGTTGCCGACACACTTTCACATAAGGCGATAGTTCTCGGGAGTAGCAACGCATCAGTGATTGACTTCAGATGGAACCCACTTTCTGTATGAAGTTGATTACAGATGTCCATAGGCGGCACTGACCGCTTACCATCAGGTGGACTGCATGCTTGTTTGCTACTTCAGTCAGATAAAAAACCTTCAGGTCGGATTTCGGCGAATTTTGAAAACAGTCTAATGGTTGAAACTTACCCTCTTGATCGGGAGGTCCGAGGTTCAAACCCAGGCACACACCACTATTTTTTTTTTAATTATGTACTTATTAGAAATTTGTTATCACTGCTTTTCTGCGAAGGAAAACATGGTGAGAAAACCTATACACCCGAGAGTTCTTTAAAAAAAAAGTTATCAGAGGTGTGTGAAGCCCACCAATTCACACTTGGCCAGAGCGGTGTACAATGGCCTATGACTATTTACTATGGTTGACGAAGTATTATTAAACTAAACTTGTTATTTATATGGAATAGCATTAATAAAAATGCTATATTGAAAATTCTTGACTGTTAGTGTGAGTAATACAGTTATATCACCCTTATTATACGAATGTTGTGAATACCACTACCAAGAAGGCGATCAATCATTATAATGCATTAGTGAAAAGATATTTTACCGCTCAACAATGGATCACCGCCGCACAGACAAAGAGGTCACGGTTCGCCGCTCAAATAACTGCTTTGTAAATGCACTATAAATATTTACAGATATTTTCCGCATTTTTTAATAGATGTACCAAACAAATACGGTCCACTTGATGGCAATTCGACCGGAGAAATACCACCGCCGTACTTATTTCTAGCGTGAAGCATTCATTGCGTTTCGATAGAAGGGTGTGGTTGCCGGCATACTTTCACATGAGGCGACCATCATAGTCCTCGGGAGTAGCAACGCATCTGTGATTGACTTAAGACGGAACATGTTCTGTATGAAGTTACAGATGTCCATGGGCGGCAGTGACCACTTACCATCAGGCGGACTGCATGCTCGTTTGCTATTTCAGTCATATAAAAACATTTAGTTATTACACACGTGTACATACAATATTTACAAAAAGAAAAAAAGGTGCAATACATAACGAATTGGACACTGCTCAGCATTATGTTTGCATCCAAGGACAACCAGCGCTGATGTTCGGCAGTATCCAACAGATGACGACACGGAACATATCGGCTTATTAAACAAATAATAAAAAAAGACCAAAATAAGTATAAATTTGTGTGCAAGGAAATAATATTAATAAAGAAGATAAACTAATTCTATTATTTTAAATTAAACCAATAATATTTACACTATATTTACATAACAAACAAATTTATTTACAGTATATACAAAACAAAATACTAAAAATAAATAAAACATTTATTTATAAAAACGAAAGTATGCATATCTTCTCAACAGCTATGGATATCTTCTCAACTCGTAAATATATAAGGAACTTAATATTCGTAGTT
The DNA here is from genome assembly GCA_949699795.1 of Spicauda simplicius. Classification (NCBI taxonomy): domain Eukaryota; kingdom Metazoa; phylum Arthropoda; class Insecta; order Lepidoptera; family Hesperiidae; genus Spicauda; species Spicauda simplicius. The sequence continues at coordinate 7,053,472 of OX453058.1, read as the reverse complement.
AACATTAGGGTTATATTCAAAAATATCCATACAAATATTCGATATATTTATAATATACTGATAAGGTGAGAACTTTACCAGGCCATAATATTGGAAACAAGAATACGATATTTAAAAAACAAAGTTTAATTATTTTTGGGAACCAGTGAAGCGTTAATAATAATGTTAAAACGTTATTTACTCCTGGCGGAATTGGATATCTTTGACCCATTTCAAAAGAATATCAGCGGGTATGTAATTTTGTATATCCGAATAAACACCGTTTAATCTATCCTTACTATCTATTCTTATTATTTGTTGTTGTAGGGGCATTCTCTGTAAAAAGTCAACTATTTAGCTTGACAGCTGTCTCTCATAAACTGTGATCATTTCATGAAATACAGACAGATGGAAAACGGAGTCTTAGTAATAGGACTCCGTTTATGCCCTTCGGGTACGGAACCCCCGAAATGGCCGTTGATTTGCTCCGAAATATTGCCATTATTAGCGATTGCTTTGTTGAATAAATTGCGTTTCCTTTGTAAAGTTGGACACAATTACGTTAATTTTTGCTTGTTATAATAAGTGTACGTACTTATCATAATTGTCATCAATTACATTACCATTCAAATTATACGTATTGTATCAATTATACGTATTCCATTCATCCATCTATCTCCGATTTTTGAGACACTACTAGACATAGATCTTATGTAACCTTGCCCCTGTAGTTCCAATATTAGAATAAGGCCACGGTATCACCTGTCGTAAGAGGCGACTAAAAGGAGCTTCCGAGTTTGCAGGTGGCTAGAGTGGGAGCTCGAACCGTTCGGCCAGGTGACCCCGAAAAGGACGGCAGTATGTGTGGGCGCATACCGTCGTAAAGACCAAACGGAGCGGTGAGCACAGCCGGGCGTCTTGGAGGAGCCCGACGGGACAACGCGCTCGGAGGACTCCGGTTGCGTTCCTTTGGAGATCCCGGAGCCCTCTTTGTAGCGCCGAGGACAGCCATCGCGCCGGGCTGCGTGTTGGTGACCATAGCGGGTATGAACGTATGTGTAATTTATGTATATACATAGGAAAACACTGCTGCCAATTTTCTTCCTAATCGAACGTCAAAGATCTATAATCTTCAAATTTATTTTCTCCGAGGTAAATCCGTGATTAGGATCCACTTAACGCGCATATTTTGACTACTCCAGGTAATATAAGAAGGGAAACAGCAAAATGATTTTGCAAAATTTCATAAAGCGTCTTCGGTTCAAAAGGGGTCAGAGGAGAATCAAGACAAAAAGTGTAATTAAGAAGAACGGAACTGAATTCGTTTCCCTACCGTTTTATTGTTCGCCGAAATGAGTTATTTCGTATTATAAATTTTTTGACACAAGTAGGAGGTAAAGTAGAAAAATAATGACTGAACCGGCAGCGGTATGGAAATGGATTATGTAAGATAAATTAATAGTCCTAATTTTGCGTGGTGTTGAAGTTGTAGATAGCCTCTCTTAGGCCTAAGTGTAGACTCTTACGCCATCACCAACACCTGCAATTACGCGTTAAACGTTATTCATAAATTTGTTATCTTATGAAAAGCGCTTATTGACTTTAAAATTTTTGAACTACTACATACCGTCGGAGTTTGACTAATGTTTTTGTATTTACTTACATTTTGTTTTAGAACCTTTTATGAACATACCATTGTCGTTAATTTAACTTGAAATGATGCATTTGTATATACACATATCGATCACTTTTATACGGTTTTAAAAATATCATTAAGTAACGGGATTATTTGCCATACTTCAGCAACTCTCATCCAATAAATATGTGATTGGATAACGACACGGTCGACCAACTTTTGTGGAAGCCATAACTGTGAGCATTACCGAGCTAATGGCGTGAGATCGGATTCCAAAATAATGATATTACACCTTTTACGGGATATGAAGAGATTTAAGACATCAGTGAGATTGTATTTTTGTAATAGAACGTACTCATATATTTTGATCGTTTTTCCGACGAATCAAATATTGCCTAGTGGTTTAAAATTCAGCGTCTGATCAAGGTTCGAAATTCAGATACGCAGAGTTTTCAAAGTTATACGCATTTTAAAAAATAATTGTCACTTGCTTTAACAGTGAAAGGAAACATCATCAGGATATATACACAAGCGTAAGTTCTTTAAAAAATGTTTGATATCCCTTGATTTTTTATACAATTGAAACAGCAGACGAGCATTCACTCCACCTGATGGTAAGTGGTTATGTACCTTTAAATAAAACTTGCGTTTTATCTGGAGTCGGTCAAATATGCGTTACTTCTTCCGATGACCAAAATAGTCGCCACATGTGAAAGTCAGCCTGCAACTACACCTTTTCCGAAACACAAAATGGTGCACGCTAGAAATAGGTAGGTACGGTGGTAACTTTTCAAATCTATTGTATAAGATTGAGAAATAGAAAGTGGTTGTTGTAGGTAAGTGCGCTAAACATCTCCAGGGACCAAGGGAATCGAACAGTACTCAGCGGTAATGGAAACACTAAACATAAAACTTTGCCCGTATAGCAATGCAATTCTGCCGTTCTTCGTTTGAGTCTGACATCTATACGTATCTTTGATTATGTGTGGTCTCTCTTCAGTTATACTAATATGTAAATGACATGCGACCACACATGCCGTCGTCATTCCCTGCATCGTTTGGCTGGATAGTTCGAGCTTCCACTCTTACCACCAGCAACCCCGGAATCCCCTTTTCTTCGCCTCTTACGATAGGCAGGGGATACCGTAGCCGCATTCTGGTCCCGGAACTACAGTGGCGATGTGGGACACCTCCTAATTTCTAGAGTTGATTATTATAGATTGATTGGTTGACAACGTATAGTACCATTAGGTGGTCTGTGTACTCGTTTGCCTGCTACAAATTTTAAAAAGAATATAATTTAAGCTACAAAATTAGTTTCACTTCTTTTTTAAATGCCCAATGTTCAGAGTTCCACTTCTCCTAACAAAACGAATTATTGTTCATTAAAGAAACTTAGGAAAAATTTGATATATTTACGTTAATAAGTGATGTATAAAATCCCACATTTCTTAGTCAAGTTAATCTCAGGGACGGCAAGTCAGGAATAAAGGAACATTTGAAATTTAAAAAAGATTCACTGATGCGTGCTACCAATTATAACATCAAAAGAATTGACTTCCCGACCGTAGCAAAAAAGCGTTCCATTCTTCGGCACCTATTGATTTAAATTAAGTCAAATATTAAAAGGAACAGGATAAATACAAAGCATTTTTATGTGCGAACATTTTTGACATTTTATTAATGAAAGTATCAACGTTTAAGAATATACAACTTCAGTGAGGAGAAATGTGGTGCTACTGTAGACGAACACTATACAGTGCGACAATAAAGAGAGAAAATTCAAAGCTACGTCTAGAATTTGCAAGCTGCGAGATTCTCAAAAAGACAGTTGCACCTTGCCTCACTTATACACCCGACGCGATATACTAGTACTAAAAAGTTATTTAAAGGTTTAATATAATTAATAACACCGCAAAAATGTACACTTTAACAATTTCATAAAGCCACATCGTTTTTGGTAGAAAAAGTTAACGAACCTTAGTATGTAAAGATAGCGGCCTCAAGGGGATGATAAGCGTAGACGGCATAAACGAGTTCAACGTAAACTGACTCGTTCCACCTCTTCATAACCAAAAACAAGCTTCAAACGATACCGAATTGAATTCTTCACTACATAGTATTAAACAAAGTCGCTTCCCGCTGTCTCTACATTTGTATGCTTAGACCTTTGAAACTAGGCTACGGGTTTTAATGCAGTATTTTTAATAAATAGGATTTAATAAATTTGTAATTTATTTAATAGTTATTTTGTAAAGTTCTACTAGCCTAAGTGCAGTTTAACCGTTCAGCCAGACAATCCAACAATAAAGACTAGACGAAGTGACGGGCCCAGCCGCCCATGTAGGAGGAGTCCTATAGGGCAACGTGCTCAGAAGACTCCGGTTGCGTTCCTTTGGAGATCTCGGAGTCCTCTTTGTAGTGCCGAGGATGGCCACCGGGGGGTTTTAGTGCGCTAAAAAAAACCAAGTAACCCTTCGTCGCTCCCACGGCGTTGGGTATCTTTTGAAGGTTTACCCCCTCGAGAACAACAAATAAATAAAAAAATATGAGTATATCATATAAATATGTAGATTTACTTACATTCTTTACATTATCTAGTTACCGTAACAGTACTCTGTGTTTGATAAATATTTTCCATCCGATGTTGTTGAAAATTGGCTATCTTTATTAAAATCGTTTGATCGCGTCGATACATTTATTATTCATTTACGGGTGATGTTGATGCATCGGCCAACGCCGGGATCAATAACCGTCTAATGGACTATAATATTTCAGTGGTCATATAAATTGACTCGAGAAAACACTTTTAATTGTCATATCATATCCATTTACATTTTTACTTAATTTTTTCATCGTCATACTTATAATACTTTATTTTTATGTCGCAATGTTTTTATTAAGTAGCAAATTATTCATGTAAGTTCATTTCGCATTCATTGTACGTTCCTGCTATCCATTTTCTTCGCTTAATCATCTTTGCAACGTCGTACACATCCATTTTTAGGTATGTGGTGACTATATTGACTCCGTTACCATGGACACACACAAGACGAATACATAAACACCCAAACCCAGAACATGAATCTATATATATATACAGATACCTACTGGCCGAGAATCCAACCCCTTGCGCGTCCGACCGGTATAGTAATCACTCCGCTATGCGGGTCGTCGTTGCTTATAGATGTCCATCAGCAGTTTAGACTTACCATCAAGTGGAATCCATACTCATTTGCTGATTCAATCTTATTAAAAGAATATTCATTAACCTCATAAATCTTTAATGCCATATTGTTCCTATTCCTCACTTCTCGTGGATGTTGTAAGAGCTGATGAGTAGAACGATCTGCCTAACAACCTAACAAGAGATCGAGTGATGCCTTGCTGCGTAGTTATTCATCTATTGCAGTAACTTTCTCGCAGAGTCAAGCGCTGCAACTTCAATAAGTTTCCGATCCTAGGCCCAGGACACATTGTCCCTGTAGTTCCGGGATCAGAATGCCCTATTCTGATCCCGATATCCCCTGCCTGTCGTAAGAGGCGACTAAAAGGGACTTCCGGGATTGCGGGCGGTAAGAGAAGAGGGCATCGCGCTCGGAGGACACGGGCAGCGGTTCGTTGAAGATCCCGGTGTCCTCCACACAGTGCCAAGGATGGCCACCGGGGGGGTTTTAGTGAGGTAAAAATCCCACATAACTCGGCGTTGCTCCCGCGGCGTCGGGTACCTTTCGAAGGTTTCCCCCTCGATATAAAAAAAAGGCCCAGGACACAACGCACAGCTTAAACTGAAATTTACAAATGTGAGTTCTATAATAATTGTGAAACTCTCAATGATCCGACACCGTGACCGCTACGCCTATTTCTAAATACTGACAGCAGTATTAAGCGCTGTGTTTTGATTTGAAAGGTGTTATAATAGGGACATAGTTTCAGGACTCTATTCTTGTCTGAGGCTACTTATCATCAGGTGGACCGCAAGCTTATTTGCTTTCCCTATGTTATAATAATATAGTTAACTTCATAATGTAACATCAGATTATTTCAGTTTCCTTATAGAACGTTATGAAACTTTACTTTGGTAATACCTTATTTTGTGCGTGTTGACATTTGCTAATCTTTTGCAAAACGTTTACAGATAATTACGTCAATCAAAGGCGTATTAAGTATACTTACTTACCTAGTTACGACCTTAGATATTTAAAACTTTTAAAGATTAAAAACTTAACGACAAGGCAGACGGACTACCTGTTGAAAATTGCGACTAATTTTACGAACATTTGCAATACTAGAGCAGTCACCATAGAATCGCCCGCTTTAAAGGAAAACTATCTTCTCACTTTTTTCGATTTTTTACCCAAAGGGTTAAAACGAAGCCCTTACTAAAATTCCCCTGTTCGTCTTTCCATCTGTATCTGTCACCAGGCTGTATCTCATGGACCGTGATAGCTAAACAGTGGATTTTTTTACAGATGATGTATTTCTGTTGCCATTATAAAAACAAAAACTAAAAACAAAATAAAATAAATGTTTAACAGGGACTCTCAGACTACAAACCTAATTTTCTTGTAGTTTTTTATAGGTAATGGTACTGAACCTTTCGTGCACGAGTCCGACCCGCACTTAGCCAATTTTATTTGAAGCGTCTCATTTGATAGCGGGAATACCTCAAAAGAAAGTTCACTCCACATCTTGCACGTTTGTGGCAAAAAAGAACGTACAAATCAAGCCCGGACCATTACGCATCCAGTTGGTGTGGACGGTGTGATCCATCCTTCGGCGTGAGCGCGGTGGAGATGTTTGCCTGCTATAGCAACAAATCTTCAGCTTTTCTGCCATATAGTACTGCGTAAATATCCAGTAGCTTAAAATACTGCAAAGTATAAACATGCCATTACAATATAATCTTAGTTTCATAAATAGTTCGCGGCAATACCCATTGGGTCATGAGAAGATATGATAAATGTATAAATGTTGTTCCTGATAACTGTGTTTTATACGACCGCATCAGAAACAAGGTAAAGTTTTTTAACCGTATTTATGCATGTATGTTTGTATGTTCGTTGTATTCGGCAGGCCCTACAGCCCAAACGGCTAGATGGGTTGTACCATATGACATAATCTATATATTAACACGTGAAGCAAAAACTTGTGATCCGTTTTCAAGATACTTGCCGCAGACGGAGGAGTATGAAATTACGCACGGTTATAATTGATGTAGAGAAGGACTTGAAAATTGTTGCAATTTATTTGAATTTGAGAAATATTCGTGCTTCTTTGTACAATATGAAGTTTAGATTTTTTTTAATTTAAATTACGGTCTAATTTCGACTAATTGTGACTAGTATAATTTGAAATAACTTGTGAGAGTGACATTATTTTTAAATATGGCACCTGCGGTCAAGGATAAAGTTAAGGATATTTTTTTATTTTTTGTGACAATAGCGCCCCAATTAAAATCAAATCAAATTAAATTTAGTAAACATGTATACAATAAGGGCGAGGACAAAGGAACATAACAGAAATATATACTATCATTACGTTTGTCACCGCGTGTAGCAGTTATGATTTATTTGTATTACAGTTCTATTGTAATAAATTTTATGATGTAGTATATTTTTGAAAAGTGGTAGAACAAGAACATACATGGTTTGACCAGGGAGGTACCACCGCCATACTTATTTGTAACGTGAAGCAATTCTTACATATTTTTAAGTCGGGATTTAGATTTTTTTGAGTAAAAAAGTAGGACAGCAGTCCTCACGCCTCACAGACACAGGCACAGGCAAAAATTTTATCTTTCTTGTTTTGGTGTAGGGGCGTCGTCGTCTGGATAATTTGGTGACCTTTTTTTGGTCGACGATCGACTTAAATTGGTATGGATTTGACATTTTTTTTTTTGGTCGACAAACTGCAGTTCCACTTACGCAACTGGCAACATTTTTATTGCAAAAGTCCAGTCTTTCCGAAAAGCGGGACTGAGCCTGTCCCGCGCGGTACATTTGATTTTGGGTAAAAAATCGGAACGTCCCGCCAAAATCGGGTTACCGGCACACTTTTATATGAGGCGACCACCTTAGTCCACGGGTGTGGTAACGTATCTATAATTGATTTTAGATAGAACCTTCGCTATGGATTGAGTTGCTTGCAGATGTCAATGGGCTGCAGTTGCCACTTACCAGATGGACTACATGCTTGTTTGCTACTTCAACCTTATAATAAACAAAACATTTTTATGACTCTAGTACTTATTGTCCTTATCTAAGTTTAAGCAACCGGGTTTTTGTTCTTATAATAATTTGTTAAATTACGATTTGTATATAAATGATAAGTACAGCACAACGAGAGCTGGATGCTATTTATAGGCATCATATTAAAGAGATACAGCGCCATGTTACGGGAGAAACCCAAGCCTATCAGTGGGAAAATTGTAATCGTATTCGACTTCATTATTAAAAAAACAACCAGATATATATAAGGGGCAGCAAAGACATCACTAAGCACAGTGCAGTGTGGATGTGTCGTAGTTATAACTAATATAACAGTCGAAAAATTCCAATTAATATTCATTACGACGAAGCTTTTTTTTGTTTTCTTATAATACAGCAAACAGGTATGTATGTACTAAATACTAATGAAGCGTTAACATTTGTATATTTATTTTACATTCAAAATAATATATATATTTGTGACCAAATCAAAAAGAAAATTAAAATATCAATAAAGTTACGCGATCACATTTATTGTTTAATTTAACAAATATTGTTTAAATCATGTTTTTTTCATTTTAGTGAATAATGAAATCATACGTATTAGTATTTGGAGTTCTGGCGACGTGCGCGGTGGTCATAAATGCTCAGCAGAGAGGACCACCAACCACGCCACCACCTCAACCCAAAGAGAGGATTCCCATCGTAGGTAAGTTAAAAATATTACGTATTCTGCATAACTATTACCTGTAGAAGCAAATAAGTACTCATTGAAAGATGTGCTTTATAAGTACAGTCAGCATCAAATAGGGACGTCAGTTCAGTCAAAACGCCATAAATACGGTTACAGTCATCCCGCCAATTCAATCGGCATGACAAAGCAAATAATATTAGGTTGCCTAGAGGTTTTCATCTTTGAGAAACTGTTTATTTCTATAACAAGGTAAGTAGCTTATTTTTTAATATGTACCATATTTTTTAACGCTTACAATGCTTGGATACCGTTGGCGGGATGCCTATAACTATATTTATGGCGTTTTGACAGAACCGATGTATATGACATTTTAAACGACTTGGCCTTTTGAGCGAATATATTGTTGACAACAATAAGGAAACTATTTGTACCAATATTATTGACTTTTTAGTTGCGTCTATTTATTTAAATACCCTCCGTGTATCTATTTGCCGCTGACTGTACCATGCGTTATGGCACACATTTTTAGAAACCGCTAATCCTATTATGTTGACATTTTGTTATATCACATAAATATTATATGAGAAATGTTACAATTTGTTTTCTTCAATACACACAATAAAGACAAATTAATTATATCAGTATATTTTGTATTGTTTATTGTAATTTAATTTTGGTAATAAATTAAAATAAAATGAAATATACCCACTATAAGACCCCAAAAGAGATGTGTAAATTAAAAATAAAACGAAGAGTCCAAACAACTGCCTCTCGGGAAAGCTCCCAGTGGAAGCAACGTTCTATTTGTGGATACTTCTGTAATACAAAGAAAACTATAAATTCTCTATCTATAAACTACTAGCCTTTGCCCGCGTGAATTTAGTCTGCCACATAAAGTTTGCAAAGGAAACATCAACTTCATATTTTTAAAATTTTTAAAGTATAAGAAGAGTTATTGTGGGTTATACATAAAATAAAGACATATGCTGTCGCGGATTTTTGTTTAGATCTTTGTGAATAGGAAGGATAGGATAGGACAATTTTCTATCCACTTACAAGTTTTTCATCTAGAAAGAGAGTAATGTTTTTAGAGCGTATGTAATTCGCCTTTTTACAAGAAAAACGGGTTATCTTGAAAACTACAATTTTTATTGAGTGCTAATTGTTGAGCTACACAAAATGAAATTTCTTAAAATGAATGAACTTACACAGATTTAATACGAAAATTATAAGTAGTACCTAATGACTTATCGGCAAATTTAAGAAAAAACATGATAATTATGAAATTTAACAAAAAAGGTCAATTTGTACTTGCCACGTTCTTGCAGTAAAGAGGCGATTTGTATGTCCATTTTTTTAGCTCTCTCCACAGCAGCAAGTTGTGACGGATTGTAAAATATGACATAATTATCGTAAACCAGTGCTAATATCCACGAAACGTATAAGACGCGTTATGAGTATTATAAATTTTGATTTCCAGACAACGTGCTTGTAGGAGTTGGAGATATGCTCGTCGGTCTTGGCCGGGGCCTTTATGGGTCTAGAGTAGCTCCCGCTCCTACCTATTACGGCTACACCGGAATCCCTAATTACTTCTTCATCCCCGCTCCGGGGAATGGACTCGTCCCCGGACAAGGAGCCGCTGGTTTCTGGCCCGGATCAGGAGCACCCGGATCCTTCGTACCTAACAACGGCCAGAACCTGCCTTTGAAACCACCCAACCCCGGGGACAGTAACCAAAATGAAGGCTCCGGTGGTGGTTGCAGGTACAATATTGCGTATTTAACAATATTTAAATTACATTTTTTTAAAACTATTATTGGAGTACCATGCTTGTATAGACAGTGTCTTTACCTTAAAATTAGTGTTGTAACAAATATTCGCTTTCACATTGTTGTGCGGCAATTGAACTGCAGTTTTACGACCAAATAAAAACCTCCAAATCCATAGAAATTTAAGATAAAGTTTGTTGACAACGAAAAAAGGGAGCCAAATTTTTAATTTACCGCCTCCTACGCTACTACCCTATTCCACCAGCACTACCTCCGTGAAAATAAACTTTTCTGCACCCATGTTGACATCAAATACATAAAATAAATTCGCATAAAACAAAGCTTAATATTTGGATACGCATTCGCAAATGTCGATAGGGCATATTCACGTTCGCATATGTTCAAGTAACATTCGTTATATCACTACTTAAAACAGATGTCAATAAAAATGTTAGATACTAATTTATTATCTCGGCTTCACCCGCTTCGGTCACGTTTATGAGTATCCTATGCTATCTCTTAATCTAGGTCATAAATTATATATATGCCAAATGTCAACGAAATTCAACCGGTAGTGTTTACGTGAAAGAGTGAAAAACACACATACATCCTCACAAACTTTCGTATTAATAATATCTATTGTTTCCATCGCAACCTCCAGGTCACTGAATGGTCACGGTCCCGATCAAGTTTTGTTCATACAAAACCAGCTGACCCGTTGAACTTCGTTCCGCCTTGAAGTCGAATATCTAAATTTATCAGTGTTCTTCCACTATTATGCATGTATTATACATAAAAACCTTCCTGTCGAATCACTCTATCAATTAAAAAAACTTCAATAAAATCCTTAACGAAGTTTTAAGATCTAAGCATACATAGGGACACACCGGGACGCGACTTTGTCTTATACTATGTAGTGATAAAACAGGAATTTAATTTGTTACAGGATGACATACAGATCTGGAGGCAACGTGGAATGTTGAGCTGAGGTCTTACTACGAGTTCTTACTACGTAGTATATTAATGGATTTAGTTTATATGTATAAGTTCAATAATAAATACGCAATTTATAACAGGACTTTAGTTTCATTAATAATGTCGTAAACTAGTAATTATTTTCAACAACAAATATTTTAATAACAATTATACTTTTCTTTCAATTTCAATTTTCTTCAAACCACACATCTAGATTTAATTAAATCTAATATGAATAATCTCGCGGCAAGCTTACAATACAATTGTACATTTTTCTACAATATAATTGTAGAAAAATGTACAATGCAACAAAATGATGGGTTTGACTACTACAAAGTAATTGTTTTTCTTTTAAGTCCATTTAAATAAAAGCTTGTTTTAAAAAGGTTTTTTTGATATTATTTTATTATATTCATGTATCGACCAATCGAAAAGAAATACTAGCCGATCAATAAACTCAAAATATCCACATGTAATGGTGCATTGACAAACGCCTTATTAAATAGGCCGCCAATGAACCCAGTTTCTTCTAAAGGTTATATTGAGATGTTCTTGGTTGGTGTTTATTTTTTTGTGTGAAAAAGCTCAAAATATTCAAAGCAATTTGGAAACAGCTGAATGCTATTCTCATTACACCTCAGTCAGAACGACGTAAACGAAAAAATAGTATAAAAGAATAGAAAATCCAAAAGTTTCCATCCATCCATCAAATTTTTTGTGAATTAAAAATGAGTCGTGCACTTTTGGATTTTCTATTTCGATATATTACTTATGATGATATATGATATATGATGATATTACTTTTTCGATATGGTCAATCCATTATTGGCCCACTGCTGGGCACGGCGCTTCTCTCAGAATTAGAGTTTAGGCCACCTCCGAGAACTTTTTTTTAAATAACTCTCTGGTGTGTAGGTTTCGTCACGATGTTTTCCTTTATCGAAAAGCAGTGATAAGTAAATTCTAATACCCACACAATCTTAGAAAAATCAGTGATGCCTGGGTTTGAACCTCGGACCTCCCGATCGAGAGGGCAAGTTTCAACCATTAGGCTATCACTGCTCGTTTTTCGTTAATAACTATTAAATGACACTATATAAGATAACCACTTTCAGAACCAATCCCCGCATAGTAGATCTTAAGGTAATAAAAACAAACTGATTAAATTAATATTTTTTTACGCAAACTATCGTATTTCAAACTAAAAAAGGGTTTGATTGACAGAATTTTTTGCTTTCTCTATTTCAATAGCTTTTTCCGGTTTTATTATTTTAAATCAATTTTTATCAGTGACAGAATTAATCTAGATTAAATTATCTATAAAATGGTGGGCAAATAGAGGAGACGTGGATTATCAATCGTGTGAATAATTAATCAATAGTTGCAGGATCGAGATTGCAGAAACCACTCTCTAATGCTTCACATTATGAGTCGTGCAATAATACTTACTTATACTTATATATGTTATATAAGTATAACGACAACTGCTGATCGTATTTAGATGAAATTTTGCCCATATCTAGTTTATGAACTAGATTAGAACCTATACTCTTTACTAGGGAGCAACACCCCGAGAACATGCCCTGTATCCTGCCACAGCCCATACACAGTAGCCTTGAAGGAACTTATTCAGCTGCCCTCGCTCCGCCGATAAAAGTGAGCGTTAGAATGGCCGATCAACAGTCGCGTTTAAGTTTGAAATTGTAACCAAAAGTTACTGATATGCTTACCACGATGAAAAAATATATATTTATAAATTAAAATAATTAAAGCATCTAAGATTAATCATTGTGACGTCAGAATATCTTGTGATGTCATAATGGCTAGTTAATCTCTCTAATCTGTAAACCATTATGTGAAATTACTGCTTTTTTGGGCCGAAGATTGCTTATTATTATGGCACGGGGCACCCGAAGCCGACCGAAGCATTAACCATTTTATACTGTACTGACACACCCATTTCTACTTTAAAGGTACTAAGACCGTTACTACCGCATCTATTTCAGCCTATGAGTAACAGTGTAAAGCGTTGATGTTGCGTTGATCCGGTTTGAAAGAGGTATTAAGAATGTATTAATAATTCCAGGCATTCCCAAATTGGCCTTGAAATGTAGCAACACATCTATAGCTACCTCATTTGTAACTCTTGATGTTATTTTGTTTTTAAATTTTCTGTACAAAAAGGGTCAGATATGTCCATTGCTAACAGTGTTCACTGTACATCAGATTGCAAACATATTTGCAACTTCTGTTATTTGATAAGTCTGTTTAAAATGTAACCAAACAACAATAATAACGAAAAAGATACTTTCAATTTGTCTTCTTTTTTAAAAGCTTTTTAAAGGTTTTTATTTATTTTATAATGTTTGTGGGTAAGTATAAAAAAATATGTAAGTATGTGTGTTTAGGTCAAATCTTGCAATTTGAATTTATCCCACTTTCCAGTGTCCGATTGAGCTTAAATTTGGAATACACGTATAGTTCTGATGACAATGCAATTATATATAATCAATATTGTTATTAACCCAATATGGCCGTCGCAACAAAGTGGCGGATGACATATGGGTATCAAATGAAAGATCATAAGGTCCTGCGTGAACTAAAAATAATATAATATTAAAAAATCATTTTTCCATCCATCCATCCATCAGCCCTTTGATGTCCACTGCTGGACATAGGCCTCCCCTAAATGGCGCCACTCCAACCGGTCCTGTGCCCTCTGAATCCAACGGTTTCCCGCTGTCTTCTTCAGGTCATCGGTCCACCTGGTAGGGGGGCGACCTGTACTCCTTTTGCCTAAACGTGGTCGCCACTCGAGGACCTTTCTTCCCCATCGGTTATCTGTCCTTCGAGCGATATGGCCGGCCGATTAAAAAATCATTTTTATTAAAATATAATTTTGTGGTAGTCAAACCCATCATTATTGTTGCATCGTACAATTTCCTATTATATAGCTTGTCGCAAGATTGTTCACATTAGATTTACTTAGGTCTGTATCTGAGGTTCCCTTAATTATTCTCGCGACAAGCATTTATATGATAGAAATTGTACGATGCAACATAATGATGGGTTTGACTTTTTTGTAAGATTGAAGTACCAAACGAGCATGCAATCCACCTGATGGTAAGTGGTCTCTGCTGCCAAAGGACATTTGTGAGCAACTTCATATAGAACATACGTTTTACCTGACGTCAATCACAGATACGTTGCTACTCTCGAGGACTATGATGGTCGCCTCATATAAAAATGTGCCGGCAACCACCCCCTTCCATCGAAACGCAAGAAATGCTTCACGCTAGAATTAGGTGTGGCGGTGGTACTTCCCCGGTCGAACTACACTGGTTCTACCACCTACAGCTACTACTACATTTTTTTTCCTTTTCAGTCCATTGAAGTAAAAGTTTGTTTTGAAAAATATTTATTAAATTTGTATTATTTTATATTATTTTATTTTCATGGTGTTCCTTGAAAATTGTATTGTTGGGTTTCCGTTTGACATTATTTACGTTATCATTTCAATGGATAACTCAATTTTAATCAGTTTATTTTTAGAGACGTTTTTATTTAGTAATACGTTCTAACCATACTTTAGAAATCTTTGAGGTCCACTTCTGGTCGTAAGCCTGTCTAATCAGGTTTGTTTTTTTTGCAAATGGTTTTCGCGCCTGGTTTGCTCATTTGTAACCGCAAAGAGTATTAGATATTTGAAGACGCAGTTGCCTTTCTTCTGGCTCTTGTCTCTTCGTAGCCTCTTTTGACATCACATGGCACTCCCATATTTATTTATTAATATATAGATACGAAACGAATTTTTTGTTTGTATATAATTCAAACTATAGTCTAAATCAAATGGAATTTGACATATGGTAACCTCTAACCAGCTTGAAAAACACCGCAAAGTATAACTGTACAATTTGAATATAATCTTAGTTTGATAAATAGTTCGCGGTAATACCCACTGGGTCATGGTACACAATCTGTACGCAACTGAGAAGATATGACAAAGATTATGTTATATATTACTATGTGTTTATGTCGTTGACCCAGTATTCCCCCAATGATAGGCAAGGGTTTTCTCTCAGAATTAGAGTTTAAGGCTATAATCTACAGCGACGGCCAAGGTCAAATTGTAAGACTTGACATAAGTACCTTTGCGAACTTTTAAAGAATTCTCAGATTTGGGATTTGAACCTCGAACCTCCCAATCGGTAGGACAAGTTTTAACCGTAAGGCTATCACTGCTCTAGTGTTTTAATATAGGTATTATCTTAATCTACATATATGTAACGTTTTTTGTTTCATATGTATGAAAAACTACAGTTTGCATATCGCTGAAATTTGCCACACAAATAGTTTTAATCCATAGATTAATCCATGGAATACTTAGTTCAAACAAGACTTCCATAATTAAGCTTGGCACCGCGTAAAACACTCTACATTTTATTACAGGTACTAATGCAAATATTCCTTATCAATCTTGGTGTTTTTTTTTCAGTTCTTGATATAAGGTGCCGGAGGATATAAATTTGGCGACGTTTTTTTCTTTTAGTTCGATTAACTACAGTTCAGTTTCAATAATGGATGGACTCGATGACCTTTTTTGCGAAGCAATGTAATTCAATATTCGCAAAACATTCGCCACCAATTCTTGCGAATGTCTAAAAATTTGAGAATATCTGAGAATGCGAATGCGAATATTCGTTACATCACTAATAGGTATATGATATGTACGTCACAAATCTTTATTTGAATATTTCACGATTCTGCTAGGTACTTATTTTTCCCTGTTCAGTTTGAGCAATCGAGTTTTTTCTATAATTTATTTATTCACGATTTGTGTAAAAATGATAATTACAGTTTTTTTTTTCGAATTGTGTAATTGCTATTGGCCCTTTATTATACAGCGGATTATGCAGCTTTACCAGATTTTAGTGGCGACTCTGAAGCTTTGTGGGGAAGAGTAGAAGACTATGAACTGGTTCATCGACCAGCTATTTGGACTCTTGGCCCTGCACCTGCCGTTATATCTATAGCTGATCCAAGAGCACCTCCTGTGAGACACGGACGTAGGTAAGTTACGCCAATGTGGGACACTAGGGAAGCATGAGCGATCATGCAGGGATACCTTGTAATAATGGGGCTGTAATGGGGTCCTTGTGTCTGCCGACGAAAAGGTTTTTGTACGATCTGTTGTAATTGTGTGTTCTTGGGACGAAGTTCTCCTTACCAGAGAGCAATGCCTGTAGTAATCTTATTAGGGTGGTCTAAGATTTGCCTGGGGCGTCTGTGTAGAATCGATGCATCATTGTCAGAGGCGTAACTGGCTGCATGGACAATAAACTAATTGGAAGCAAATACTCTACAGCAAAATGAGGACTGGACCCTATTTATAGGCATCATTTTATAGATATATAGCAATATTTTACAGGAGAAACCCAAACCTATCAGTGAGACATTTGTAATCGTATTCTTTGTCTTTATTATTACAAACTTACTCCAGTCAGACGTATATAAGAGACTGCAAAGATATTGATAAGCAGTACTGTGCTAATTTGTGGATGTGTCGTACTAATAACTAAAATTTGTTACAATTAATATTTATTACCACCACAAAACCTTATCGAAATTGTTTTTTCTAATAATATAGCTAAAACGTAAGTATATAGTCATAATAAAGCGGAACATTTGTATGTTTGCATATTAACTTTTCAAATAACAGAATTATGGGTGGCCAAATACATATTTATTCCTTTTCAAAACAATTGTAAGAATATAAATTTAGTTACACGTATAGTTTTGGTCAACACATTGTTGTCAACTGCTGGGCATGGGTCTCTCAGAATGAGAGCGTTTTAGGCTATAAGTAATCTACCGCGCTGGCCAAGTGCGAATTGGTGAACGAGTGCGAATTGGTGGACACGTATAGTTATTTTTATTATTTTTAGTATATATTGAAACAAGTATTATTTACGCCATTTTCTTTAATTTTTTTTATTTTAGTGAATAATGAAATCATACGCGTTAATATTCGGAGTTCTAGCAGCGTGCGCGGTGGTCATAAAGGCTCAGAAGAGCGGACCATTGCTCACCACGCTTTTACCCAAAGACACTAAACTAGGAAGACACAAAAGGACAATCCCCATTGTTGGTAAGTTAAAGATTTAATAGCTATGTATATCCCGCAGAATTTCCCTTAGATCCTAGTTACATAAGTAGGTACTCATTTAAAGATGAAAGTGCTTTATAATTTACCTACGATAAGTATTATCACAAATTTATTAAACCGGCTTGTTTAATAGGAACGTCTAAATTGTAATGTGGACGTTTTCTTATGATATACTAATCTAATATATAAAATTCTCGTGTCACAGTTTTTGTTGCCATACTCCTCCGAAACGGCTTGTCCGATTTTTACCAAATTTTATAAGCTTGTTCAGTAGGTCTGAGAATCGGCCAACATCTATTTTTCATACCCCTTAAGGGTTGTCCACCCTTAACATTTTTTTTTTTTAATTTTTTTATGGCAAAACAACGTTTGTTGGGACAGCTAGTGTAATATATATTTTATTGGTACACATAGATACACATTTTTTGAGTTTGTTACTCATTAGGATAATTCACCTTCCGAATAAAAAATCATATTAAGTACTTATTATAAGG
The DNA here is from genome assembly GCA_949699795.1 of Spicauda simplicius. Taxonomy (NCBI): domain Eukaryota; kingdom Metazoa; phylum Arthropoda; class Insecta; order Lepidoptera; family Hesperiidae; genus Spicauda; species Spicauda simplicius. The sequence continues at coordinate 7,035,547 of OX453058.1, read as the reverse complement.
TACAAGCACTTGACAATTCCGAAAACATCCAGAAATAATAAATACAAAACTTTTATTGAAATAACAGCTTCACGATAGTAGTAGCTGTCTCCCCAGCTTAACTATACGGATAATTTCTACCTATCTTCCAATAAGTACAGGTAATATCTATAGAATAGATCAGGAATAATTCAGGTGTAATAAAATAAAACTTTAGCTAACTATGCAGCACTCCTTTGGACGATTTGAAACAAAACATTGTTAAGCTATTAACCTTGAACACTACCTACTATGATAATGTAAACACATGATTATGTGTATTACATCTCGTACATAAAAATAACTTTTAACGATATACCTAATTATATTAAATACGTAGAGATATGTATATGTCCATAATTATGTAATGACTTAAATAATAAAAGTTGATATTTTTCTATACTGGATTTTACGTCTGATATAAACAATGAACAGTGATAGCCTAATGGTTGAAACTTGCCCTCTCAATCGGGAGGTTCAAGGTTCAAATCCAGGCACGCACCACCGATTTATGTGCGTATTAGAAATTAATTATCACTGCTTTTCGGCGAAGGAAAACATCGTGAGGAAACCTACACACCCAAGAGTTCCTTAAAACTAAAGTTCTCGGGGGTGTGTGAAGTCCACTAATTCGCACTTGGCCAGCGCGGTGGACTATGGCTTAAAACTCTCTCATTCTTTGACAAGACCCGTGCCCAGCAGTGAGACAATTATGGGTTGTACCCATAAACAATAAGCCGTTTGTTATCAGAATATTTTACATGCGTGTTTTGTTTATTCATTAGAAAGCTATTAGGTAAATACACAATAACATACATAGGGTTGTGATAAAATTTCAACGCAAACGCAAAAGCCCTACTGATGAAACTAAAAAAAGAAAAATTAGGACTATACGGCGGGGACAAACAAACATTACAGAAAAATAACCATGAATATTTTAAGTCACCGCGCACAATATCTACCTCGTAACATAATTATTATTTCTAATTGGGTATATTTCATGTGTGACTTAATTTTTTTCTTTTTTCAATTTAAATAGCCAAGTCTTTGTCATAATAATTTATTTAGGTTTTTGTGATTGTGTTAGAGAACATAGTCCGCCTTGCCTGTGAACGTTTGTGCCTTTTCATCTCTGGAGAATGTTTTAAATTCCTCAAGTAAAACGTCCTTTAAACATTTTTAAAGAAGAATTTCATGTATTCCTATAGCTTCCTTAATTCATTTTAGTTAAAAGCACCAGGTAGAAAACTTTATAGTTATAATAAATTATAAATGATTTATAAAATGTTCTTACTGTCACAACTTGAGCAGCCGATAACACATGGGTTAAAATACTTTTATCAGTAATTGACTGTATAGTATAATAACATGATGAACTGATTGTATAGTATAATAACACGCTATTTAAGATGAAGTTCTGCTGCGGCGCCATCTTAATAATTGCTATTTTAGTATAAAGTTTACGTAGAGTTTATATAATCAATACATTTGAATGAAAGTTTTCAGTTCATGACCTGGATTACTATATAGGATAATCATTGCCATGGTAGACGAGACTAAAGCGGTGAATCCACATTAATAGCATTGTAAATTAATATTGCCATAAATTTCTTATTTCTCGCAAACAAAATTTTATTCCTTTAAAATTGTAGCATAATCAAATGTATTACCGTAACACCTGTATTACTACCTCCGAAACGAAAGCTATACGGTATGAGATATTATGATTTTTTTCCAGATAACGTGATTCGAACTGTTGGAGACACTATCGTCGGTTTGGGTCAAGGCCTTTTTGGGCCTAGAGTAGTCCCTGTCTATGTCCCCGGTTACCCTAACTACGGTTACCCCGGATTTAACCACATGCAAGGCCCGGGGAATGGGTTTGGATTCGTACCCGGACCAGGAGTACCCGGGTACTGGCCCGGATTTGGAGCACCCGGACACGCCAACGGCTTCGTCGGTCCCAATTGGAACTACGTTCCTAACAACGGAGCTTTTAATGGGCCTTACAACGGTCCTTACAATGGACCTAACAACGGGCCTTACAATGGACCATATAACGGACCCAACAACGGCCCTGACAACAGACCTGACAACGGGCCTTACAATGGACCTTATAACGGACCCAACAACGGACCTTATAACGGACCCAACAACGGACCTTATAACGGACCCAACAACGGACCTAACAACGGATTTAACCAAGGGTCTGGCCAGAAACTGTCATTGAAACCAACTAACCATGAGGACCATAACCAGAGCGAAGGCTCCGGTGCTGGTTGCAGGTACAATATTGCGTATTCAAAAATATTATACAATTTTGTGTAATATTATAAAATATGTAGTTATAATTGAAGTAACACGCATGTATAAAAACTGTTTTAAGGTAGTTTATATGTTTAAATGTGTTTCCATTAAAAGTTCCTGATCGTTCAAAACTTATGAATTCTGACGAAGTTTTGGTTATACAAAATATAATTATTTTTAATTTGTTATATAATTTGTTAATTTAATTTGTTACAGGTTTACATACAGATCTTCAACCATAGAGTGTTGAACAGAGTCGAAACATCATAGTTACAAGTATTCTTAGTAATAAATCTAGTTTTGGTTAATAATTCAATAATAATAAAACCGCATACTACCTATATAACTAACACAATTTACTTTAGTTTTATTAAAATTGTCGTTTTATGTATACATTACGGTTTTATGTAACACAGTTATTATTTTCTAGTAATTAATTAAATTTATTTTATAAACAAGTAATTTTGTACCGCCCTAGTATCAATAAATATTGTAATATTTTTATACTTTTTTATAACCTGTAAAATTCCAATCCGATTCCAATGATATCATCTTCTCTATACGTGAAGCAAAAACTTGTGAAGCATTTTTAGGTAATATTGGATTAGTATGAAACTTTACACGGTTATAGTGAACGTAGAGAAGGAGTGCAGAATGTTAATATTTTTTCAAATAATAATTAAAACATACATTAAATCAACTAAAAACACATTACACACACTACTGTGCATTTATATAATGATAAACGAAATAGAATGTCATTCAATTCATTCAATGTCTTACTATAAAAACACAACGTCAGAAATGTCAGTGTCTTTGTCAAAATACCCGCTATTGCTTTTAAATGCGGCTTACCTAATTAAACCTATTTTTATATTTAACGGGTGCGTTCAAAATTACTTGAAAATTATTACATTTTATTTGAATTTGAGAAATATTTCGGCCGATGTGACGGGTGACTAGTATGTTTTAAAGACGTCATGACAGAATCGTGACAGTAAAGTTTCTAGTATTTTACATGGTGTGATACAAGGTACATCCACTTGATTTTACTTTAAAGTTCATCAGGAATAAACGTTTTGTTGCAAATAATATTCTATATTTGAACGTCATCATACGTTGTGCCATATCAAAATCTTAAATTATGACGTACAATCATGTTTGTCCGTGAAAGTATTAAAGAAGTGCGAGTTGGTAACTACCAACTCGCACTTCTCCACCATGGTGAACTGTGGCCTTGGATTCTCTCATTCCGATAGGTAGCCCGTGCATAGCACGTAGCAGTAGCGAGACAAAAATGGTTTTTCGACCAGAAGAGATAGGAATATCTCAGGTCTTAGGTCTCTTAGGGCCTTATTTTTCCGATTACTTCTATAACACCAAAATTTTCGCTTTAATTAAAAACTCTTAAGGGACATTTTAGGTCCTTTCAATTAGCAGTAGGAAGTTTGCTTATGATCCGTTAAAATTACCAATTAAAGAATAAAATGCCGTCTTTCAAAATGTACTTTTCCAGCTTTTCCCTGAATTTTCTAGCGCTTTAGTTGATCGTATATCTGCTATGTGGGAGATTACAAAGGCGGTACGACGCCGTCCATTTCCGTTAAACGATGCTCAAACAGAGATATCGCCGCATCGGTTCCAATGCATCACAGATTATTAAAAGTCATCTGTTACAATTAATTGTATATTTTTAAAGTAAGATTAAATAATACTCAAAATGTTTGATACATCTGTGATATTTATTTTTCATTTTTAAATTACAAACACTAATAATTTCAGCAGATGGTAGAGAGTGTGGCTGCCGGTTCACTAACTTTTGTATGAGGTGAACATCCTAGTCCTCGAGAGTAGCAACGCATCCGACATCAGATAGAACCCCTATTCTGTATGAAGTTGCTTACAGATGTTTAAAGGCGACAGTAACCACTTGTCATAATGTGGATCGCTGCGAAATTTGCTACTTTATTTAAGTAAAGAAAAAAAAAATCATACCTTCATGTCGCCGAATACTGGTATTTACTTCAATAGTTTAGTATATAGCGCCAAGAGACTCTCTGTTCTGTTGGCACCAGTAAGATTTCATTTGTATAGCTAACGGTAGACTTAATGGTCACGCTACCATGACAACTTTTGTATTATACGAAATCGAACGTTAAAAGCTAATATTCTTATTCCATTACACTATGAGGTGGCGTTAGTTGGTAAGACAACGAAAGTATTTATTTATGTAAAATCCTTATTTTTAGACGCATTGGAACGAACTAAATTTACAATTAGTAATCATAAATATAGATCGTTGAAACCGTTTTCAAGTATCTAGTTTAAATGTGGTGTCCGCCCGAAACTTCGGCTTTGGTTCCGGCTTCGGCCACCTTCGGCCAAAAAGCCACCTTCGACAAAACCAAATGCTTTAGGCAAAATGGACCAAATTTTTTGCCGTAGACAAAGGTTTCTAGCTACCCTCAAAACTGAAACGAATATGGTGAGGCCATTTCCAGCGTCGTATGACTTCAGATCCCTAAATCTATATAAAGTTACTAATAGATGTCCATGGGCGACAGTGATCACTTGCCATTAGGTGGACTACATGCTACCTCCATCTTATAAAAGATCCTAATGACCCTTTGGCAAAGCGAGACCTCCGGCCAGGCTAGGTGATCATGAGTGAGGAGCGGCCGTGCTCCTAAAGTCGTTTTTCAGAACTTGTATACATGCGGGGTGTTGAGAATACTTCAATAGCGTGTTTCAAAATACTAGTAGCGCCATCTCTTGATGAGTTGCGGGAGGTCGCCACAAGACCGTAAGTTTCCGCTCCAAATTGCTAAATTCTGTTTTGAACGTTAAGGTAACTCAGACTTTGTATGTACTTATCCAAGAATTTCCAACATAAAGGGAATACCAACGCATCTGGTATTGTATCGAACCTTAGTGGATTATGGATGAAAGCGGACTACGTGTTGTTATTTAACTGAATATTTATATGAAAAAACTTATCAACATTTTTGTGTAATTACTTTAAATAAAAGTGATATTCCTATAACCTGATTAGACCTTAAATTTTTTGTTATGCATTTTTAAACAAACCAACATTTATACAAACCAAATTTAATGTTATGCATTTTTAAACAAACACATTGTTTCTTAAAGAAAATAATTTCCTTAATGTAATCAATTAACAAGGTGAGATAAAATTGAACAGCCATAAATCAACGTCACAGCAGCCTTCGTTAGCGAGCCATGGCGCGTTTGGTCCAGAATATTAATAAAATGAATTTCAAAAAACCGAAATTTTATTATAATAGCCAGAGTATAATCTGGTAAATAAAGTGAATTATGGTTTATAATCCTCGCACTTAATAGCTAAACAATATATTAACTAAATGTACAATTTAATTTTCAAATTTCTTAACATAGGCATAAACATAATAATCCCTACTAATCCCTACTTAATATTATAAATGTGAAAGTAACTCTGTCTGTCTGTCTGTCTGTCTGTCTGCTACTTATTCACGCCTAAACAACTGAACCGATCTTTATGAAATTGGGCACACAGATAGTGTTGACCTCGAGAAAGGACATAGGCTGCTTTTTATCGAAAAAATGGGTTGAAAGCGTTAAAATCGGGAATAAATGTTCGTATGGAAGTTCGTTTTTGACAAAGTCCCATATTGACAAGTCCGTGAAGGGGTACAATAGACTTCCTTAAAATCTTATCTAAATAATAAAACATAATAAACATTGATTTCGAGTCGACAACATATATCCGTAAAATTCGGATTGTCGCGTATTTTGTTAAATTCTAATGTAAACATGTGTGACATGACAGTAGCCATAATGGCCGCCCGGATGCCATTCTGAATTCATTCAAAAATAATACGTATAAATTTGTAACTATCAATTATCATAAAAATAGATGTGATTCAAATTGTTTTTAATTTAATTTATGAATTTAGGAAATATTTCAATAATAAAAAAGCATCCGTTGACGCGCTGCGGCCGCGCAGCTTGAGACCTAATGTAAAATCGCTCTTAGAGTACAGGGATTCAGAATTGATAACAGATGGCGCGTAATACTATTATAGTAAAATAGTTATTCGAATCCAATAATTCAAAGGCGATAAAATGTTTTAACATTGTTTCAAAATAAAATTATCGACTCCATTTGTTACTCCATGTTCATGTTACATAAATAGTTTCTTATCTATTATTGCATAAATAAAGTAATGTTATTGACCACACCCGTACATTTTTAGCGAAAATAAATACTAAGGACAAAATACAATTGATAGTCTTTTAAGCAAAATACTAACATTAATAAGTCGATCAGTATCTTAATAAGATATAACAATTATATCATGAATAATTATTATAAAGAAGCTTTTGCAACTTTTGTGATAAATGATTGCATTTATGAATATTGAAGCATGGTTGATGAACACTTGGCTCTAATAACAAACGAGCAAGGTCAACATTATTATTCTTTTTATATTTATGATATGTTCATTATAAATGATGTTAAAGAAAACATGCATTTAATTAACAACATATTTTAAATTAATTTTAGATTAGCAAAGTGTGTCAAAATAAGCCAAAATAGATGATGTTCTTAACTCTTAAGTATGTGAATTTCGCATTTGTTATTAAAATCGTGATAGCCGTGTGGTGCCAAGTCGGGCGGATTAGAAACGCGAGGTCTGGGGTTCGAATCCAGTTGTCTTATGTACATTATTATTATTATTATAATCTGTAGTTTCCATAAATACAAATTTTAGTACTATATTTTTAATAACCAGCTCATTTTTAAATATTATTTAGTATCGGAAATGCAAAGCTTTCTCCCGCCTGGGAATCAATGTGTCACAAAGTTTATATCAAATTAATAGAGGTTTAACCTCTGTCAGGTAAAAGTACAAAATAATTTGTATTTACCTTGCCGACAAATTCAAATTTTAATGTAATGAACCACAAACAAGGCTTAATAAAGATAAACTATAAACATACCTGAGCGCCGCTTAAATGTTAGTAGAACCAAAATTAGTTTACGTATCATTGAAACTGTCATTAGATTTTTAGTTTTAGTTAGATGCACTAGGGGGCACGGGTAAAACGTTTTTAATAAATTTACTATTAGCGAAAAATATAAGATCTGATAGAAAAATAGCTATTGCCGTGGCGTCGTCCAGCGTTGCGCCCACACTTTTAAAAAGCGGTCATAATGCCTGCCTATTCGCCTTTGAGCGTCCACTCAAGATTTGTAGCAACGATTTCTCTAACATTTTTAATATTCCAAATCAAAAGAATACTGGGAATTCAATGCGGAATTGTTATTTGACTATTTGCGATGAAGATTCTGTAAATACAGCCATCGAGATCGAAGACATTATCCAACAAAATTTTTGGATTCCTTCAACCCGCCTCCCGGTACTCCTCCACACAAACATTTTTTTTAATAAAAATACGCTTTCTACACTCAATAATATAGAAAATCTACAATTTCAATTTCTACAATAGCCCCACACTAGGATTTTTTCCTGTGTCGTGGGTACCATGGACACACAAGACGTATATAGAAACACCCAGACCCAGAACATGAATCTATTCAGATTCCTGTCTGGCCGGGAATCGAACCGGGTATGGTAGCTGCTCCGCAACGCGGATCGTCAAGGTTGTCAAATTAATGTTAAAAGTAGGTTCACCTATATGTAATCTTACTCAGAAATTTAAAAGGACCAAAATTACTTAAAATTGTATTTTTCAATTCATAAAAGTTAAAATCCATCTTTATAATCGATGCGCTTTGGTTTAAATGTGGAGGCGTTGTTTGAAAAGATGTATTCCGATATTGTAAATGTGACCACTAAGATTGTAAATTGGTTCAAAAAAGGGGTTTACGATATTCTGATAGCTAGTAAATACATAAATAATAAATAACTAATCAAATGTACTATTTCAAATCAAAAATCTACATTAGAATCTTGTTAGCATTGTAATTACCGACAAGGGGGATTAAATGGGTAAATATGGCAGAGAAGCTCCATAAAACTGTAACATGTTTTGTAAGATTAAGTATATTTAAAATTAATTTAACTCCGTCATGTTTTTCATCCGTCGCATCGGTCGAAATTCGACCGTAATTTAAATTAAAAACTAAACTTCATATTGTCCAACGAATATTTCTCAAATTCAAATAAAATGTAATAATTTTCAAGTTATTTTGAACGCACCCGTTAAACATTTATAGAGGTTTAATTAGCTAAGCTGCATTTAAAGGCAATAGCGGGTATTTTGACAAAGACACTATTCTGACGTTATGTGTTTTCATAGTAAGACATTGAATGTTCTATTTCGTTTATTATTTATGTGTTTGTGGCAAATGCACGGTAGTGTGTGTAATGTGTTTTTAGTTGATTTTAGGTATGTTTTATGCGTTATTTGATAAAAATATTAACATTCTGCACTCCTTCTCTACGTCCACTATAACCGAACACAATTTCATACTAATCCGTCCGCGGCATTTTACTTAAAAATGCACCACAAGTTTTTGCTTTACGTATTAACATATAGAGATTTTAATTGTTTATTTACGAGCGAAATAATTATACCATCGATAATTAAGACGATCTTAAAATTTACATGCAAGAAAAGTAAGAGGTTATAAATTTTACATAAAGCAACCATCATAGTCCTCGGGAGTAGCAACGCATCCGTGGTGGACTTCAGTTAGAACCCATGTTCTATATGAAGTTGTGTACAGATGTTCATGGACGGCAGTAACCACTTACCATGTGGTGGATTGCTTGCTCGTTTGATACTTCAAAAAAATGTATAGTCTTGTCTGTAAAAGTATTTTCTTTTTGAAAGAAAAAACTATTCTACGTAACATTTATTCACATTACAATGTGTTAGTTAGACTATGTAGGTACTTCCATCCATCCATCCAAGATGTATGGCAGACCAGAAATAGGTAATAATAACTTAACATCTTCGTATGTTAATGGACAGAATATGATTGAACACGTTACTCCTTATAAAATAGTGCGATAAGCTTAACAAGGTAAGACACAAACATTGCTATGAATCTTTTCCTGTTCTGATTTAAAGTGCGGTTATCTTATTTTTACACGTCATGTATGTATGTAGTAGTACACTGTTAGTATGTTTGTATGAATGTATGTATGTAGCTATGTATCTATGCATGAATATAACGGAATCTATTGAACGTGAAATTTGGTCACTGTCAATAGTTGGATTGATTTGCACACTTATCAAGGAACGATGATAATACTATATACAATATAAATATCCTATATATATCTATATATCGTAGCCCTCAAGGGGTTCAATAGAGGATGAAAGTTTATATGAAAGACCCCCCAATGTAATGCATTTTAGTACGTAAGGAGCTATGAGTTATACTTTTTACGATAAAGTTTTTTTCTTGCCTCTGATATTTATTAAATATAGAAAATTATTTTCGATTTTTTATCTGTACTAGTAACAAGGGCGTTTTTTTGTTTTTAATGCGATTATTATTTATATTTAACAGCAACTACGCGCTCAGTTCACTTGATTATAAATAGTCATAACCTCCCATGAACTTCTAAAGTTAACTCCACATAGCCGATACGGATCAATAACGCTTAGCCTGTTAAGAAAACTAAGACGATCAACACTTTAAAAAAATACTTCTTCACAGCACATGTTCATTTGTTACATCTTTATTATAAATAACTATATTGCAACGAGATCATACTGTCCATAGCTCGATTTAATCCCTACTATTCTAGAATAACACTACTGTATATTGTAAGTGACAGTTAATTCCTAATGTGTGCAATGCCATCTTTACTATAAGGGCACACGGGGTCAGTGCCCAGGGCCATCCTCAGAGCGCCCCGCAGGGCCAACAATTTTTCTCACATTTAATATCAAAATAATATGGTCGGCCGCATTACACTTCTCTAATTGCACGAAAGAATGGAAAGGAAGAAAGAAGAAGAAGAATGGAATGAAAAGAAAGTACATCATACTTTCTTTACATTCCAAAGGGCCCCGAATTATTGTGTGCCCAAGGGCCCCATAGTCTAAGACGGCCCTGAATATATGTTCAATCATATACGAGTTCCCGAAACAAGGACTAGAGTAAAACAAAAACAACTTGAATATTTTAAAATTAAAGATTTAATTTTAATGGTCACACATTACATGTATACATCAGTCGCGAGTCCGACCCTGTCGAGCCCACATTCTCCAACACTTAACACTTATATATTACAACAATCGTACAGTAAAGCTTCAGTTTGTTTAACACCATGGATCCGACACTACATATGTGGGGTATGACCTGGAACAAGAAAAAGTGTATATGATTAAGTAAACATCAAGACAACTAAAATATTTATGTTCATACTCTTATTTCTAAACTCGCGTGGACTGTAAGATACTAAACAAATGTTTCAATGTCACATATTTCGTGTAGGTGGATTAATAGGTTATTTACCTAATTAGAAATATAAAATATTTACACACTTAATTTTTAAGATTAATATAATTTATGGGGATATGAGGGGGCAAAATGAAGTACGCATGCAGCGTCATGTGAACGTTTTGTAATATACGTACGTATTTGAATTGTAATACTTTTATATTACTATTTTGACACAAAAACCATGAAATATTAAACTAAATAAATTATTGAAATAACCATGAAAGCGGTCCATTTTTTAAGCAGTCGGTTTTTTTAACTTAACATGTTACTTGTTAGTACTCGAATATTGTAAAAAAACTCGTAAAAAATACCAGCTGAGCATAGTAAATGCCAAATATGTACATGAAATTGTAATTTGCGTATTGACAAATGCCTTAACAAACAGGCCGCCAATAAACCCATTTTCTTTTAAAGGTTATATCGAGGCATTCATGGTTGGAGGTTATTTTTTTACTTTTGTGAGGAGCGTCAGAGACCTCAAAGTCAAAGAAGTCAATGCGCTTTGGAACAACTCAATGCTATTCTTATTACACCTCAGCCGAACAAAGTAAACATTTTTATAGTAATCACAAATACCTGATTGTATTCGATGTTAACATTTTAATGGGAATTAATTCTATAGGTAGGTTACAATAAATTGCTCATCAAAGTTTAAATTTCAATAGTTACAACAAATATCTCCACGCACTACATAACATTTCAACCGCAGTTTTGATGTACAATAAAACGAATTCATTAAAACAATTTATCCGCATTATGCCTACAAAAAGCTAACTGATAAATTGCATATTTGATCAATAATGACGATTTCCAAAGTCAAAAACACTTTGTATTGAATACTGTTACATTATAAATGAACTCTCTTAACCACTTGGTGGTTAACGTATCATTTGTAATTTGTGGTTTATTGAAATTTTATGTAAATATTAGACCGTGCATTAAATAAATTATTCCATATTATTAGTCCATAGAATTTAATAAGTTTTAGCATTATTTTGAACCGTAACGTGATTTAAGTATCATTAAAATCCATCAATCAGTCTTTTAAGGTCCACATAACATAGGCCTCCCCTAATCGAGGTCAAGTTATTATGAAAATAAGTCAATTTAAATTTTACTACTTATAGTCGCAATTGATCCAACAATTTTAATTACGTATATTGATTTTAAATTGTAATGCATTGAAATATTGCCTAAGATCTATCATCCCTCACTATATTTTCCCTTTATATATCCCTCATTACATTTCGTGCTATTAAAGTTTGCAACATAATTACGGGAATAAAATGAAATACTTATTAACAATTACACCTATTTCTATTAACTTAATATTAATTATTTAGTCGTATGTCTCTCGGATACGGATTTTAATACATTTTTTTAATAGATAGAGTGATTCAAGAAGAGGGTTTTTATGTATAATATACTGGCAAAACACTGATAATTTTCGATTTTCGACTTTTAAGCGAAACGAAGATCACCGGGTCAGCTAGTTATCTAAAATTCTATAGAATTTAACAATAAGTGTTCTATTTGAAAGGCGAAAGTTTATGAAAATAGATGGACCATCTTACGCAAAAACTACTAATCAGAGTAGGATGAAAGGCACATACATGATAATAATTCATGATATCCATAACACATAGGGTACTCTTTACTGTACTTAACATGACCCCAACAGAGACTGCCTTGAATATGCTAGTACCATATACATGTAGTATACACGGTACACGCTTTCTACACTCATAATCCCACAGTAGGATTTTCTCCTGTGTCGTGGGTACCATGGACACACACAAGACGAATACACAAACACCCAGACCCAGAGCAGGAATCTAAACTCATCATTCAGATGCCTGTCTGGCGGGGAGTCAGACCGGTATGGTAACCACTGCGCCACGCAGGTCGTATGAGTGAGCTTTACTTAAAAAGCATGGAGAATTCAGCAGTACCTGTATCCATGACCGTAGCCGTAGTAGCCACCGCCGTAACCGCCTCCGTAGCCGCCGTAGTATCCTCCGTGGCCGCCGTATCCGCCGTAGTAGCCACCGTAGCTCCTGGGTCTGAAGGCGCTGCCCGCGAGAGCGCCACCGATGAAGCCAGCTTTCGCGCCGAGCACAGCGCCGCCCAGACCGACCGCGCCAGCACCCAATGCGGCAGCTCCGAGCAGACCAGCACCTGCGCCTTAACCATTTTATTAAATGAATAGACACAAACGGTTTTAGACCCCTCGTGATTCTAGTCTAGTGCACACGTATGAAGTGAAGTGAAGTGGTAGAAGCGTTATTTGTTCAACTACAGAAACAACACCGCCACATCTATTCCTGTTTTAAAATATCAGTATAAAGCGTTGTTAGTGTTATAAATCAGAAATAGTTCCAGCTTCGGTGGTAATTTCAATATTTCAAATTAGCCTCGAAGGGAAGGCATTCATCTATACCCTAGCTCATTTAAGACTCTTAATGTTATGTGGATTTAATTGGACAGATGGCTTTTTGTGTGATTTTTACCGCAATAGAACCCCCTCGGTGACGGTGATCAGCGCTACAAAGAAGACCTCGGGATCTCCAAAGGAACGCAACCGGAGTCCGCTGAACGCGTTGCCTCATCGGGCTCCTCCCAGATGAGCGGCTGGGCACACCGGTCTGTCTAGTCATTATGACGGTATGCGACCACATATACCGTCATCCTTCCCGGGGTCGACCGGTTCGAACTCCCACTCTAACCGCCCGAAACCCCGAAAGCTCCTTTTACTCGCCTCTTACGAAATCCAGGGGATACCGTAGTCCTATTCTAATCCCAGATTGATTACAGATGCCCACTGGTAAAAATCTACTAACAGCAGCTTTAAACGCTGCTATATATTGGTTTGAAGGCTGTGGTCAGAAATTGTCACATATACGAGGTATTCAGACATATTCAAGAGTAGCAACGAATACATGGTCAAAATAATGCAAAACATTATTAGGTCCCTATGACTGACAACCTGTAACGTCAAAGACGATTTCTTAGTAGAACACCACGGTAATTTACGGTCTTTAATTATTGTGTATGCGCATGTAATAGATATGAACTTGTCTACTGACCCATATTTTTACTGCATAATACACTATTATACTTGCAGTTATTAATAACGTCCCTTGAGTGGAGTCATAAGTTATCCAATAGAGATTACACACAATCCGTCACGTATCCCCAGGGGTAGAAAGTTAGTCTTCGACACTCGCGTGTTAGTAACATCGTGTCAATTACCGACTGGGTATCCTACCACATATGTATGTAAAATCAAATTATGATGTACGATTTTAGAATAATGTTATCGCGGAATTAATACATTTTAATATGAAAATGGCTTTCAGCTCTTTGGACACGCTGTGGTTCCACACAATTATGTCAAAATATCGGCAAAAATAATTCAAAACCTTTACATATTAACAAACAAATTATGATAAATTAGTTTAGTTAGAATATACAAATAACAAACGATCCCGTTTTATATATGTACACTCTTATTAAGGTGGCTAATTTTTGTGCGAAAAACATGCTTGTTGAATCAAAGGTCCAACGGTTTAAAGTGTCGCTTATGGTGACCTTACACTAAAGTATACATCACTACATAGTATAAAACAAAGTCGCTTCCCGCTGTCTGTCCCTATATGCCCAGATCATTAAAACTACGCTACGGATTTTTATGGATTTTTTTAATAGATAGAGTGATTCAAAAGGAAGGCTTTTATGTATAATAAATGCATAGTATAGAGGAAAAACATTGATATTTTTTTACTTTTAGGCGTAACAAAGTTCGGCGGGTCAGCTAATAAAGTATACTACTAAGAGTACTACTAAGTATACTACTAAGTACTTCGTAAGATCAAATGTGAATCGTCTTGACAGAATGTCGGTAAAGTATGTATTTTTACCAAAGTTAAATCTGTTATTACAAAGTTCGTATTATATCAGTTATTACAAAGTTCGTGTCTTATTAAATTTAAAATTTTGTCGTGGTCGCAATTTCTGTCAATATAGTAGACTTCCATATCTCGCGGTTTGCGAAATATTTGTTTAGCGAATACCTATTGTGTATGGTCAACAATCTCGTCACAACTATCAACTTTACTAATGACTGCTGACTTTTTTTTGTTCTCAAGGAGAAAACTTTTCTAAACGTACCCGATTCCGTGTGAGCGACGTAGGGTAATGCGGGATTTTTATAAAACCCTCCAATATCCGTCCTCAGCACTCCTAAGAGTAGATACTCCGGGATCTCCAAAGGAACGCAACCGGAGTTCTCTGATAGCGTTGCCCCATCCGGCTCCTCCCAGGTAAGCGGCTGGGCCCACCGCTCCGACTTCTTTCTTTCTATTCTAATCTCGAAGCTACAGGAACAATGACTGCTGACTAATGATTTTAGCCTGGATCGCATTAATGTACTCTCCATGTCAGGGGAAGGTAAATAAAATTTGTTGATTCCGATCTGAATAAGCTAAGAGTATAAACGCTAAGAGAAAATATTTAGACATTTGTTCAGAAACCTTTGTTTTTTGAACTCACAGTCATGTAAATTCCTTAACAGAACTTCCTTCGTCGTTACAAATGTTACATTTAATTAATTACATACACAGTTAATTTTAAGAACCAGAGATGTGTCTGGAATTCGAACTTCTGCCCTTCGACTAAGAAGCCTAGTTATGTTTTCATTTTCTTCTTAGTGTTTAAATGTTTATTATATTCAATGATATTTCATCTATTTCATTGCTGGACTTACCTAGAAGCAGGCCTCTCTTCGGACGATGGACCTCATCCGTCGGTGCCCGTACAACCGTGTCATCTGCATATGCAATGCTAGGTTCGTATACATTTAGTGCCTCATCGAGGGGGAGAGACAGCGCGCACGCTACCAGCGCTCCAAGTATTACGGCATACAGCTTCATTTTTTCTGTAAGGACATTGTTGTACATAGTTATTTTATATTGCGATATAAGCTTATGGTAGGTACATATAGTAGGTTATAATGATAAATTATGTTAATTATGCCTCTTGAAGAGACATCTGAATGATACCATAATAATATTAGCGCTTAAATATCTATAAACACCTAATTCTAGCATGAAGCAGTAGCAGTTTGGATATATTAACATTGTTAACGCAGCATTTTTTGTTTCGATGGAAGGGTATGGTTGCCGGCACACTTTTATATGAGGCGACCATCTTACTCTTCGGGAGTAGCAACGCATCTGTGATTCATTTCAGATTTAAAATATAATGTTCTATTTGAAGTTGTTCACCGATGTCCATGGGCGGCAGTGACCACTTACCATCTCGTTTGCTACTTCAATCAGATAAAAAAGATTAAAGCTTAGTTTCATGTCACTTCCACTGCAGATATTTGTAACCAACTCCATATAAAGCAGCAGTTCTACCTAAAACCGATTATAAATACATAAACCGGCTTAGTTAGAATTTAAGGGCTGAGACGATCACCACACATGTAAGTCAGCCGGCATTTACATCCTTTCACCGAAACGCTGAACGCAGTTTGGCGCTAAAAGTAAGTGTCGATGGTACCTTCTCTGTCGAATCATGTTTCTACTATCTTTCAGAACAGATATCCATAATCTATTTATTAAAAAAAATACAAATTTTAAACTTAAATTCAATAAAACCTCTCTAAGGAGGTTTAGAGGGAGGTAACTCTCTCTAAACCTCTCTATTCTACCTATGTCATCAAGTTGTATATCTATACATACGGCTGAGATATTAAATATTTATATCGAAAGACTTTAAAAAATAAATGTATTTCGGCCACGTACCTGTTTAATTAAGTATGGCACAGTCACAAACCAACGCTCTACTGTCCGTTGAGATCCTGCCCGCCACTTTTATAGGTCGGCTACGTTAACTGCCTACCGGTGACACGGCCTCAACTTGTAGCGCAAGGATGTGCCCATTCCGAATTTCAATGTTTCCTAAATACCAGCGTATTGAACTGGACATATCAATTTTCATCTCAAGTTCAATCACACTGTACTAATTGTTAGTTGGAAAAAATAACACAGTCATCCTTACAGAGTGCTTCCTTTATTAAATGCTCAAAATCATCTTATTTAAAATAGGAACATTCGAGTTTAGATATTAGCATACCGATTTTTTTTTACTACTGCCACCTAAAAGTTGTTTCATTACTTTTGTTAGTACCTAATATAACTTTGTTTTAATTTCGACTATCAGTTGACTAATCTAATTTTAAAATTAGAATTCTCATGGAATATATGCAGGTATTATGAATTGATGATAAAGGCTACTTTCTCAATAGTGTTAAAAAAACGTTTAAATTTACTATAAGCTTTGCTGTGCTAAGCTTTAAGCACAAAACGATTAAGTATAACTCTCCTTAGAGATTCCTTATTTAAATGCACTCTTTGTGAGTTTATCTTCTATTTACACAACTGTCATATACATATTTACACGTGTACATCACAGCACTAAAAGTCATGTAATTAACTCAACTAGCGCCCTAACAGTAAAATAGAGTATTTGTGGTTATATTCAAAGCAGTTTCGGTATTCGCTAACCATTACCGTATCGGTTTCCCCGGGGACATCCTTAGCTCACAATAGCAATACATAAACATAAGCCATGTACTTCCAGGTGTTCAATATTCATTAGGTGTTATTACGTACATAAAATAGTTGGAGCTGGAGTTAGGGAACTAAGCTAACTCGCAAGTTTGGAGCTCATACGGAATTATACGTGGGAATCAGAGGATTCGGTATTCGGAGATAATTCACTCAGGGATACCTAGTATATAATTACTGAGTAAGCTTGGAAATTATTTAGTAAAAACTTATAGGATTTTTTTGGCTGTATCTGTAATTTTATCTTTTGCATTTCTATTTGCACAATACTAGTACTATACATAACAAACATAATAGATTAATTTAAAAATTAAATAGTGACTAAATTAAATCATAGAACACAAGAACAATGTGTCCTACCCCTTCATGTTAGAATAAAGAAGTGCAGTGTTAATGGACGCTTCTTTCAATAAACAAATATTTAGCAGTTTAAGTTAGATTATAATTACTCGTTACCCTTATAAAAGGCTAGATTGTAATTAATATGAAGTGCCTTATTACTCAGTCGGTACTTTACACCTAACATAAAAAAATCCGTATTTTTCTGTTTGTCTCGCTATGTGTGCTTCTATCTGTGTGTCTATAGACTGAATCGGTGTGATTCTATTTCTATACGATTACATTTTTCAATCTTTCTGTTTAATATATTTTAGAATCGGATAAAACAACGTAGATATTTTCGTACAGCGGTTGTGTAAGTAAGACAACTACACCTTTTTAAATCGTGTTCTTACAACTTTATAACGCTAACACTCATACTCATAGAATATCTAAAGAAAACTTTAGATGAAAAGTATAAATGTATGGTATTATTGTACTTAGTCTTTGCATAAAACCCGTTCATCTATCTAAGTATATTTAAATAATTAAAGTTCACTCATACGGTATTTAAGCTGAATTAAAGTCAACACATCTAATTGAATTTACAAAGTCGTTCTTAATTATGAATTTCTTGATTATCACCTGATTAAACCAGATCTTGTTTGTGTTACAAATTTTTGTCTTCACAAATATTTGTTTTGGTATCAAATTTTATTTATTGATAATTTATTATTTATTGTAATTTATTATTTGTTGATTAACAAATAATTTAGCATTTAATTTTATAATTGTATGCTTTAAATTACATGTTTTATTATAGATATTTAAGGAGATTATAATAATCGATTAGAAGAGTTCAAATTCCAACTATATTGCTAAATCAATTGAATTAAGATTATACAAGGTTGAAGCGGAAACGGATTTTTTATTGTTTCAAATATCCATAAGCACTCTTCCCTCCAGTTATCCCTGAGTTCAAGTGACTAGTATCTTCAAGGAGGTAGAACCAGTGTAGTTCGACCGGAGTACCACCGCCACACCTATTTCTAGCGTGAAGCATTTCTTGCGGTTCGATAGAAGGGTGTGGTTACCGGCACACTTTCATATGACGCGTCCATCGCAGTCCAAGGGAGTACCAACGTATCTGTGATTGTCTTCAGATGGAACCCATGTTCTGTATGAAGTTGATTACAGATGTCCATGGGCGGCAGTGTCCCCTTACGATCAGGTGGACTGCATGCTCATTTGCTACTTCAGTCAGATGAAAAAAAAGAAAAAAAACTTTTTTATATTTATTATTTGGGTTAAATAAAAATACTCTTAATTATATTTTTTTGTGCCCTGCCATTGTTCAACAAATTTTACCGTAGGTTGAATGAAATGACATGAATTGAAGAAGTGAGTAATCTAAACCAAGGAAATGAAGCTCATGCGTAAGAATAATTTTGAAAAACCATATTAAAACCACGACGAGGTTGATCTTATTAATTAAAGGCAATAAGAAATACCAAAGTGCACTGTAATTACCAACTGGCCTAAAAACAAACCACTTTTCAATTTTTTTAAAATGTGTTAAGGTCAATTGATAAAAATATGCTGAGTTGTCCCCGGCGTAGCATTGATCTTGATAAATACTTAAGAGACATATGACACATATATATATTCTTTTGTAAACAACAGAGCCAACCCTTTTAAGGTACGCCTAGGTTAAATATATCGATTTGAAATATATAATTATATTTCAAAAAATGGGAATTTTTCGATAAGCTTAGACAAAGTAAAGAATATTTGGTTTGTTAAAATGTATGTAGATATTAGGAGACCTCTTCCATACAGAATTAAAAAAAAACCTTAATAAAGCCACCATATAACCATAGGTATACATAGTAAAAAGTTTAGTTTTTGAAGAAGATTTAATCATCAATTTAACTAATGTAAGTAAGATTATGAGGCGACTAATGGGAAAAACAATTCTATATTTAGCATAAAATGTTTATTTAGTTACTTGTCTCCAAGCAAACCAATAGTAGCTTCTATTATTTAGCACATAGATAAAAACATAAGTAACTATGTAGTTATAAAAAATATGTAAAAAATATAAATAATCCGTTCATTCTTTAAATGGGACGAATTTTAAACCTAACAAAGAAAAGAAAAAGGGAAGAGGGCCGTTAGCAAAACAATATTAGGTATTTTAAAATGAGTCGCCATCTTTTATGTATTTTTCTAATAGAAAGATTAACATCCGAAAACACTTCCGCGATTCTATATCACTGACATACGACACGAGATGAACCAACTCTTTCATCGATTTGCACGACAGAAGCGTGGTGAGTACGCTCCAGACAACGACAACACAGCCTTGTGTTGTCGTTGGCCCCAGACTTCCATCAGATTTGAGGAGTTTGTCGGAACACTAGACTTTGAGATAGGTAATTAAATCGTTTACCTACCTTACCAACTTGACGATTCGATAACTCCAAAACGGCGTAACAGCCTAACGACGGTTTCGCTGCAAGGGATTTAAATAGGTATTATACGCTATTTTAAATCAGTGATACCCTCTAAACTATTCATTTGTATGATATAGCATAGCAAATATTTTAAATCTGTATAAATTCCCAAACGTATTGCAACATGTTTATGTGGAGTGATAATTTAATTAATCAAGAATATATTTCCGCCTTTCTCCTCTCTCGTCAACCCATTATTGTCCCACTGCTGGGCACGGGTCTTCTCCCAGAATGAGAGAGTTTAAGCCATATTCCACCGCGCTGGCCAAGTGCGAATTGGTGGTTTTCCGCCTTTACTCATCTGTAATCCTCGTTGATAAAAATTGTTATATATTAAGGTACGCTGAAGAAATAGATAAATACAATTGCAAACGTATATATAAACTTTCTTTTACATTGTTTGGATATATGTCTGCAAGTTTAGTCAACGTAATCCATGTACAGGTAGAAAGGCAACTATGTATGTAGAAAAAATAATGTAACAGTTCTATAACTCTGAACAAAATACGGATAAAAACGTTTATCGGTCTTTTTATTAGATAAAACCGTATTAAAATCCATTGCATGCTTTAGAAGAAGTCGCCCAAACAGACAGCGGAGAGATAGCAGATTTTCACAATAGTGTTACAGGTGGTAGAACCAGTGTAGTTCGACTGGAGAAATACCACCACCATACCTATTGCCAACGTGAAGCATTTCTTGCGTTTCGGTGGAAGGGTGTCGTTGCCGGCACACTTTTATATGAGGCGACCATCCTAGTCCTCGGGAGTAGTAACGCATCTGTGATAGACTTAAGATAGATCCCATATTCTATATTTAGTTAGTTACAGATGTCCATGGGCGGCAGTGACCACCTACCATCAGGAAGACTGCATGGTCGTTTGCTACTTCAAATAGATAAAAAAAATAGTCGAACGATATCACCAGCGAAAAATATTCAATAAAAGATCGTAAATATTAAGCTGCAAAATAGAGGCAATTTCATACAAAAACAATAGTCCTAAATTTAGTTCGATGGACAACATAGTTGCTACGTTAAATACATAACTGACCACCGCTTATCGGCGTACGTCCGAGTGATATATGGTACAGTTTATTTATAAAGTACAATATAAATTTGTCACGTGAATTTTCGAAAATCTCGCACATTTGATCGTATCCAATGGAACGATAACGTGTCCTATGGCAATTATTTATCCAGCATAGTTTAGCTTTTGTAAGAGCTGACCATTTTAGTTTGGCAATTAAATGAAGCAGCTTTAGTTTCGAATGTTTAAATACGGATCGGTTAATTTAATTTATTTTGTACTGACATAAAGTGTTACCTACAAATTATTACTTACAATAATTTTTCTTTACTTCCGAAGCGGAGAACAACCTCAACTTAAATACCTGCGAGAAACAGCGAGACATATTTTGAGAATACCTATAAATAAAATATATTGAATACTTAACATTTTTACAATGCACAACAAACTCGACAATTTGTTTTTATATCCTAAACAAGCAATAACCAGCGCCTTTTTTTAAATGAATTCATGTATCATCGGCACAACTTTCAAAATTTCATTAATATTTCATTGAGTATAAATTAAACTAAACTCCCAAAAACATAGCTAAAACCTTTACAGACAATGTACGCGATCATTCACTCAACGTCCAATTCGCACTAGCGTCATAAAAGGTCATTGACCTGCCACAGCAACGACCCATGACACGTTCTCCACGGCCAGCCACTTGCTCTTGGGCCATTTCTCCATACGCGGCCAACTTCCGAGTTCTTTCCAACAAGACAACCTTGTATGATCATAAGATTATAATGAATTACTGCCATCATGGCGATTCTACATTTTTTCGTACGTCAAGGGGTATCCATATCAATTAGCCGAAGTGCCTGGCAATTTATGTGTAATGAAATAGCCTTAATTAAACTTTTAGTATAGTCGATGTTCAATTAATGTGCTTCCTTACAATTTTCTTTAAATACTTACCTTTTGCTTGCTTTTGCAGTCGTTACAGACACGTTGATGGCGTTGTTATATGGCTTCTTTTGTTACGCTTGAATTCCGGGTTAATTTCAAACAATTAGCCTTAAAACAATTAGCTTCAAACAATTTGAAGGTCGTAAAACCAGTGTAGTTCGACCGGGGAACTACCACCGCCACACCTATTTCTAGCGTGAAGCATTTCCTGCGTTTCGTTGGAAGGGTGTGGTTGCCGGCACACTTTTATATGAGGCGACCATCATAGTCCTCGGGAGTAGCAACGCGTCTGTGATTGACTTCAGATAGAACCCATGTTCTGTATAGAGTTGATTACAGATGTCCATGGGCGGCAGTGACTACTTACCATCAGGTGGACTGCATGCACGTTTGCTACTTCAGTCAAATAAAAAATAAAAAAATAAGTTTGTGTGTATCTTCAGGTGTACGTAGAACGTGCCAGACTTTTCTACACATCATATTGTGAGGCCGTGTTACATTACACGCAGGGCCGAGCGATTGATACCCATTGTAAAGGAATATATTATTTTTTCTGACACTTTCAATGTCAATATCACGTATATTTGTAATCGTGTCATAATATAGGTAGGTATATGCACACTCTTAGATATAAAGTGCAACACTTATCTGTTTTAAAACAGTTTTTTGCTATAAATTGATAATTGAATAATAGCTTACTTGTATTGTAAAAAAATAAACTTCAATCAGCACAGTGAGCGCTATTTAATTAAATTGCTTGGGTTTATTGTACAGGTACCTACTACTCGAATTGAATCATAATTTAGCATATTAATACAATGGTTGTAAACAGTACTTATCATTTGCCATAAATTAACTTTTATTTTTCTATTTATATAAATAATTATTTATTTGATACTATCATCTTAATATGACACTGTTCCTATAAGATATAGTCTACCCGCATGGCTGAGCGGTCACCATGCCGATCTCACATAGAGTGGGTACTGGGTTCGATACCCGGTTAAATAGATATGAATGAATGATAAAATTAGTATCCTATTTTGAGTCTGGGTGTTTAAATTTTTATGTGTTCATAGCATCCATGGCACAGAAAAATCCTAGTGTTTGATTATGAGCGTAGAAAGTGTTAAAGTTATTAGAGTCTGGGAAGGCCGTACAAAGATGACCTTTGAACCTCGTTATTACTAAAAAATACAACATTATTAAGTCAGTGTTTACATTCAATATTGTAGGTATGTGAAAAAAGTTAAAGGCCAGTTCGGTAGTTCATTAAATCAACGAAGTGTATAAATGAGAGACAACAAATATTAATATACATAAATACACGGAACTTATCCAGCCGGATCTTGCCATGTATGTAATCTCGTAATACATAATTTTCACCAAATTATAACCTGTCAAGGTGTTTAGTGTCAGTTGATGCCCAAATATTTTTTGTAAGTAAAGTCTAATGCAATCTAACTTTTATTTTTACAATTTAGGAACCCACAGATTTCACCCGAGTTTAAAAAAAAAAATATAATTATTTTTGATAGCATCGATGTATTTTAAAGAAACAAAGACTAAATGTTATGTGAAGAACAATGGAACAAAAATACATATTTACCCTATAAATTACATTCAGTACTTTTGAGATTTGATACGATCTTAATCACAAACAAAGAGATCAAACAAATCTTCTAAAAATATTGTTCTTTTTTATTTTCTTATTCACAGTCCTCCAAACTTGTTTTTACACAAATATATGCGGAGTACAGATGCGAATACCATTGTTACTATATGTATAAACTACGGTTGTAACTGGGCTGCGCCTCCGCCTGTTTTCTTGTGGAACTTCCGCAAAAGATCAAACCTCCGTTTCAGCATCCGCCTCCACAAAATGTTTGCGGAGTTTTACAAGAAGTTTGTTCACTTTTAATTTAAAGTACAGTGCGCTCGCTCTCGGTCTCTCGGCTGCATGTTACGATGAGAGGTAAATGGTCAAACTAAAATCGCTAATTAATGAATTTCATTAATATAACCGTCTCCGTAGATCTAGACCTTTATCTAGATTAAATATCAAGTATAACGTTAAACGTTATACTTGATATTTAATGTTACATAGTTCGCATTTACGTTATAAGGTCATTAGCAGAACCTGGGACTTCCTTCGTGCGAACCATAATCCATCCATTAAATTTTTAAAACCCACTGCTGGACATCCCCCTCCCAGTTTTGTTAACAGACACTAATATATTCAACCCCGAAGCCAAATACTAAGGTTAATTGAACTTGTATCAAATTAGGAGCGTTTTCGAAAATATTTTCAACCCCTATTTTACCCTCTTAGGGGTTATTTTATGAAATAGGTGAAAAAGATTTTCCATTATTACAATCTCAAAAGACTAATACTAACTTCCATTAAGTTGTATCAACATTAGCGGCATTTCGTACAAATCTGCCATCTCGTTTTTACATAGTAGTTTGGCTGTGCATTGATTTCGTTAGGCAGGTGATAAAGTCACAAAGCTGTATTTTGTGATATATTATTTACGTCTTATTTTTGATATACATTTAGTAATTACTAGACTTTGATAAGAACTTTACCATGCATACAATTTGAAATTTGTATCTATGATCTTCTATTAAATCTTCAATAAATCGAGATTAGTTATGTATTCTTCTTCAAACATGACCTACGAATCTGCATTCGTTTACCTCAGCTTCCGCGAAGGCGAACATCTCTTACGCTTCCGCCTCCGCCTCCGCTAAGAGGCCTCCGTAACAACCCTAACATAGACCTATTCACGAAAGCTTTTTGTATACATACAAAAAACTTTACGTGTTTAGTTATGAATTAAATAATTCACTTTAATAATAAAAACCACCAAAAACATAAGATGGCAAATATTCTTATATCCCTTAATCTTTTAAATTTTATATCAATAAAATAAATAAAAAAATAAACAAAGGTACCAGTGGCCGAAATTAGATTGTAATGAAATTCGGATAAAAACAAAACTTGATATTCTTCATTGCAGATTTTTTTCGCGAAATGTGTTATTTTCGTGTTTTTTTATTTTTTCATGAACTGAAAAAAGTGATTTCATTGATTAAGCATAATTAAAAAGCAATGACGCGGTTTTTGATATAGATTGATATGTACTTTATGCCAAATCTTATATCTGTACGCGCAGTATTCATAATAAAACCCCGTGTTCCATCCATCCATCCATCAGCCTTTGAAAGTCCACTGCTGGACATAGGCCTCCCCTAATCTGCGCCACTTCGACCGGTCCTGAGCCATCTGAATCCAGCGGTTACCCGCCGTCTTCTTCAGGTCATCAGTCCACCGGGTCGGGGGGCGGCCTGCACTCCTTTTGCCGAGGCGTGGTCTGCATTCGAGGACTCTTCTACCCCATCGGTTGTCTGTCCTACGAACGATGTGGCCTGCCCATTGCCACTTCAGCCTACTAATTCTGAGAGCTATGTCGGTAACTTTCGTTCTCCTACGGATTTCATCATTACGAATTCTGTCGCGCAGGGAAATACCAAGCATAGCTCTCTCCATAGCTCGCTGAGCGACTTTGAGCTTACGCACGAGGCTCACAATAAAGGACCACGTCTCGGCGCCGTATGTCATCACTGGCAACACACACTGCTCGAACATCTTCGACTTCAGGCTCTGAGGTATATCGGATGAGAAGATATGGCGCAGTTTCCCGAACGCTGCCCAGCCGAGTTGGATTCTACGAGTGACCTCTTTCTCGAAGTTGGACTTACCCATCTGCACCACCTGCCCCAGGTAAATATATTCGTCAACAACTTCGAGGGTGGTGCCGTCAACAACGACCGGTACGGGTGTGACATGGACGTTAGACATGATCTTCGTCTTGTCCATGTTCATCTTAAGACCCACCCGTTGAGAGGCACCAGAGAGGTCGCTGAGCATGGTGTTGAGGTGCTCCATCGACTCCGCCATGATGACTATGTCGTCTGCGAATCGAAGGTGAGTGATATATTCGCCATCGATGTTGATGCCGAATCCTTTCCACTCCATCAGTTTGAACACGTCTTCCAATGCAGCGGTAAACAGTTTCGGGGATAATACATCCCCCTGTCTCACACCGCGCTGCAATTGGATCGGGTTTGTACATCCGTTGTTGGAGCGCTTTTAATATAGGCCTCCCTCCTGCTTTAAGCAATTCAGTTGTGATTCCGTCTTCGCCGGGCGCTCGGTTGTTTTTGAGCTGTTTGAGGGCCAATCTAATCTCGTACAGGCTGACGTCCGGGATATCTTCGGTATAGTGTCGGGTTAGCGTGGCTCGCTTGTCATTGACAGGCGGCAAAGGGCCACGTGAAGCGGTATATAACTGCCCATAGAAGCGCTCAATTTCTCTCCGAACTTCAGGCCTCGCGGCAACTGTGGTGCCGTCATCCATCTTCAGCTTCGTTAATAAGCTATGCCCAACACGCAAATCCCTTGCGAAGACCTTGGAGCCCTTGTTCCGCTCAATTTGCATTAAAGAGGCGGAGGTCGCGTCGCATCCTGTTAGAGATTTGCGCGTTGAGCCGCCTAAGCTGCGACAGTGAAGCTGGAGACTGCACACACATTACCCGCCGTTCTGCCATAAGTTCGAGAGTTTGGACCGACAGTCTTTGAGTACTTCTATTGGAGGGGGTCTTATAGTACTTCGACCCTACCTCGTGGGCAGTTTCTACCAACTTGGTGTTCATTTCGTCAACATCAACGCAATTTTCTAGGCATTCCAGGCGATTGCGTAGCTCGAGTTGAAAGTCTTCAGAGCCCTGGATTTGACAAGATCTTGGACGGAGTATCGACTTCATAAGGCGGGACCGTTCCAGCTTGATCTTGATATTTAACGTGCCTCTTACCATCCGGTGATCGCTTCCGGTCTTAAACCTGTTGATCACAGAGACATCGTTAAATATGTGCCGCTTGTCTGCCAGTATGAAGTCAATCTCGTTTTTGGTAGTACCATCGGGACTCATCCAGGTCCATTTCCTTTGAGGCTTCTTCTTGAAGAAGGAGTTCATCATATAGAATCCTTCCTTTTCCAAGAAGTTAGCCAGCAAATGGCCTCGATGGTTCCGATTACCAATGCCAAAGGGCCCTACCTTCAACTTATCGCCACATTGAACGCCCAGCTTTGCGTTGAAGTCCCCCCATCAAAACCGTGAAGTACAATTTTGAGGTATTAGATACGTCCTCATACATAACCTCAACCTCGTCATCAGAGTGCATCGATGTCGGCGCATATACCTGTATGACCTTCAGCGAGTACCTCTTGGATACTCTGAGTATAAGGTATGCTACCCTGGGCGACACACTCTTGATCTCCACGACGTTGTTGATAAGTGACTTGTTGACGAGAAACCCGACACCACCTTGGGACAGATGTTCGCCCTCCCGGTGGTAGAACAAGTTACCAGATTTTAGGATCATCGTGTCCTCCCCCTGTCTTCGGACTTCAGATAATCCTATAATACTCCAGTTAAGCTTGTCTACCTCTTCTTCCAGCTCATATATCTTCTCATCATTCCTCAGAGTCCTGGTGTTATATGTTGCCAGGTGCAGAAGTCGTCGGTTGTGGTAGCTCGATCTCTGCCGGAGATTCTTAGCACCCCCTGCCCCGCCGTAACCGTGACCGCTACCATAGCCAGGAATAGCGGGGCTACCGGGGACTGGGGGCCATGGTTTCGGTTGAGCTGCCATTAGGGGGTTTTTGCCGTAGTCACCGCGCTTGGCTGTGCGTGTTGGTGACCGCAGTAAGTTTTAAGTTCTCAGGGTGATGCTGCTGCCCATCACCTGGTTCAAGGTCCCTTAGTCGCCTCTTACGACATCCACGGGAAGAGAGGGAGTGGTGCTATTCACAAGACCGACAGCACACAAAACCCCGTGTTAAAAAGGTACAAATATTTCGCTTCACGTATTAATATATGGAAAAGTAATAAATCTAGCTAGTTCAACTTAGTTTTACATCATCGCTAACAGTTACTTCATTTTCATATTCAACTGTTATATTATTCATATTAATTAATATAAACTTTAATGTCTTTCTATTTACAATATCAAAGCTATAATGAAATACACTTGTTAATAACGGGATCCGAAGCTAGTTAATCAGCAGCGCTGCGCTTAATAGCTGCCGATAAATTACGAGTTCGGTTGACCACTAACCTTTGGCCCCGGCTCAGATTCACAGATCCACTCCGGATCCTGCAAGAGACAGATGGCAACCCGGGGTCAAAATCGAACCTAACCCCTGGTTAGCCCCTAAGGAATGGTCTCGTCGAACACACTTCGCGCCGACAATTTATTAAATCTCTATGTGAATCTATACAAAAACCTTAATGTGAATACACTAAATAATGTTTATGATTTTATCTAAGTAAATTTGACTAATGAATATTTTCCTAAATTTAACAATTACCTTAGAAACATTGGTGCGCGATTTTTAAGCTATCGCATAGCTTTTATCGCGGGCTTTGCGACCGAATCATGAAATTCCGTAACGAAAAACCTAACAACCCCCACTCCGCCTACCATGTAGCTCGGCCTTGAAAGAATAATAAGCATGGATCCCGTGCTAAAATAAGAAGTGAAATGTATATACTTGTCCTTCTTTACTTATGATGTGAATATTGCGTAGAAAAGAGACAATGCCATTCTGTTTTGTTATCTTGTAGGTCACAAGGCAATTTTTGTAGTAATGTCTCATGATCAACATCTCTGTCAATGAAAAACATTTAATTAAAAAAAAAACAAACCTTTAATTTAATACCTGTAACAATCGACTTCGTTTCGAATTAACACAAAGCTACTTTAACTAATGGGACAGTAACTCTATCACAGATAAACTAAATTGGAAAGACTATTGACAAGAAAATACATAAGAATAGGCGCATATGTATATGTATGTCTAAAAATATAAAAACATGTTTCAATAATTTGGGTATGTTTAAATTCCTCTATTTATTTCTCAGTATCTGTCTCTATTTTTAAATTATTTTATTTTATTAATTTTAACGCACACGCACGCCATGTGTGACTATTGGCAAAACCTCCCA
Source organism: Spicauda simplicius (assembly GCA_949699795.1). Classification (NCBI taxonomy): domain Eukaryota; kingdom Metazoa; phylum Arthropoda; class Insecta; order Lepidoptera; family Hesperiidae; genus Spicauda; species Spicauda simplicius. The sequence goes on along the minus strand of OX453058.1, from coordinate 7,006,206 downwards.
TTACAAGAGTGTTATGTCCAAAAGTGGACATCAAAGGGCTAATAGACGAATATTCTCTTTATATCCATTACAATTTATTGTAAATTATGTAAATGATATATGTAAATAATACCTATATATAAATAATTCGATTAAAATACGTAACTGAACAGAAATTTCCAGGCATTTGTCGAAACTCATCAGACAATCTGGTTTCACAAGCAATGGTGGCTTTAAATAGCCCTTGTGTTAGCAATAAACTTGAAATAGAAACTCAGAGTGACTCTAAATCGATATTTAAATATGCAAATAATACTATATCTTTTTGGTATTTTAATCATTAATTTTTATGTCTTTATAAAATTATAATAAATCCCTAAATTACAATAACAAAAGAAAAGTTTAAGCCCTGTATGGTATGCATATAGGTATATTTAAATTTTCCGAGTCATTTATGATAAAAATAATATATATGTATACCATACAGGGCTTAAACTTTTCTATATATATATATATATATATATATATATATATACATATATTCTATTATTTATATTACAGTATATCACTGTACCAGTAAACATATGACAAAATGATGTAAATGTAAATTGAGTCCAGTTACTTGATTAAATAAATTATTATTATTATTATTATATAAATTATTATATTGTGGTGCCAGATAATTACGTTATTACATATTTCTTAAAGAATTTTCTTAAGGTGTTAGTGATTTAAACACGACTCTGTGATATTAGGGTAATCCATACAATAAGAGTAAAAGTTTACGTGCCTTTACGTTGAATATATTTGTAAAAAAACTGATCAGAAAACTTCTATATTTTTAGTTCTATATTTTTCAAAATGTTTCTCTGTGAATTTGTTATCTGATCAAAACAATCCAGGTGTTTACAAAGTTTTACTTTAAGTTTTACTTTATAATCGGACGTAGTTTTACTAACTTGTTTTTTTTTTTATTAGTGTTATACTTAGTTACAATTTATGAAGGTATAATATTACCATTAAAGGTAACATGACTTAAAATGTTACCTTTCTTAAATGCGTATGATCCGCGGGGCATTGGAAATGCACTAGTGTTAAATATAGGATGTTATAAACTCATACACAAATAATACACCGGTTACAGTCAGATTGTTTATTTATAAAAAGTACCTAATCCTAAGCTCTAGCATACTGAAACGCAATTTGTTATAAATATTATAACAAACGAGAACACAACAAACAAAAATTAACAATCTTGCAGTTTAACTGACCTGTGCTTTATGGCGGCTTTATACACAGATTTGGCTATAAATCATTGAACAAAACAATTTCACATAGTTCTAAAGATAAAAACTCAACCAAGTTCATTTTTTGTAAATAGTTTCACTGTTTTCGATCCACTCATTTATCTCTCAGTTTTGTATCATCAATTAGCAAGTTTATAAAATTTATCACTTTGATAAACATACCATAATGAATGATTATTATTTACACATGATTATTATTTTATAGGTAAGTGTCAATAAAACTAACGCTAAGGATCTTTCCATACATTTTGTCGCACAATCGGTTTCAGCCTTTAGCTATAGAGGTCATTAACATCTACAGACATAGAGTGTGTCAGACACGTGCCTTGGCAGACATAATAGTATTTTTCTATACAATGTGTATTTACATGTTATATTATATGTCATAGTATAGACACAGGCTATTACTGTCAAAATATTGTATAGAAATATATGATTTTGTCTGCCACGGCCGGTCCCTGGCATATTATATGTTTGTAAATATAAATTAAATATTTATGTGTCTTCAGAAACGGCAACATCTTTACTTTGTTCGTACTGACACGTGAAAAAAACATTTTATAAACAAAATGTATTAAAACGACTAAAAGAATTTCACTTAAACAGGATATCATGTTCTTCATCTCTAAATTTTTAAATTGGCAGAGTTCTTATCTCTATTGGTACTACAATATTTACAGATGATTTATTGTATTTAACGAAACACATACATATAGCCTCGAATATCTTCACCTAAAAGTTATACCCGATTTAATACCACAATCCTTAACTCCTAATGTACTCCACGACCAAACCGCTGGAAACTGCTTTAACCAGAAAAGCTGAAAAATAATAAAAATAAATAAGTAATACAAAATGGTGCTACATGTAGGTAAAATCATTATCTATTGCCTACTAATGCTATTCTCTTAAATTAAAACCAGATGTACTTTGGACTAGTTAATATAACACACCTCTGTGAACAAACATAGTAAACCAATTAAGAAAAGTGATACCATTGCATGTTGACCTAACTTTGTTTTTCCTTAAACATAGGAATCCGCATTCCACAGATACCATAAAACGGGGTTTTACCAAAATTTTATGCTGGATATTTAATCTATTCATACTATATATCACATGGATTTGCATATTACGTAAAAGCAGTCAATGAACAGAACAGGTTCCTTGCTCAATGTGTAAATAATGCTCATCTCGCCTCACTTTGTGACGCAAAATTAGCAAATTATGTTTATTCACTTACTCACATATTTACGATCTTGACTGACTGGTACAGTTAAGAAATATGTCAAGTACTCAGCACATATTGTGGTTAATTAAATAACATTATGATATTGACTGTTAGCGCTCGTAATAAAATGTATCTTTTAATTGTCTCACCTGTTTTACATCTGTCTATAATTTATGCTTCAACTCAATACAATTTACACACATGTGGAGATAATCATGTTATTTATTAATGTATTTGTAAGTATTCGTATTCAATTGTTTTACACATGTGTAATAAAATATTCTTCTAAAATTTTGACATATATAGAGCTAGTAAAATTATTAAGAGAAAAAGTTAAAATAACCAACCAGTTCGTTAGAGAGATGAACTCATCAAAGATAGGAAACTTTTCTTACAAAATAACAAATGATTTGAGCAATGTCATAAATTTAAGATGTGGACTCCGGTCATGTTTAAAATGTTATTGACCTTTTGAAGCTATTTCAAAAGTAAGTTTACAAATTTAAACAAACTCGCATAACAACATAAATCTTATAAAATATTCTAGAATGGGAAGTAGAGAAAAATGATATATGATAATGGCTCTGTTTTAAGTGAAAATCATTTGCTGTTAAAAGCTTACTTCAAAAAAACTATTTAAATTTTCGATGAGTATTAATAATTAATTACTTGAAAACATTTCATTGCCATTTTATTCTACTTACTTATTTCTTTAGTTTAGATTAGCGGTTCTTAAAAATGGTGTTAGAAGTGTATGATAGGTTCTCAACAACAATAATATATTTTATAATTAACAGCAAACAATTTCCATAAATATGTCGTACATTTCAGTGTTGTTAGACTCACCTGTGTACTTCTACGTTCCATGACGGAGCATGGCTGAAATCCGGATAATCCCAAATGATTAAAAGCAAGCAAATACATACACATACGTAATAAAATAAACATATATTTCCAGTTAAGCAAAATATTGGAAGTTAATTTCATTTTGTTAAATATAGGTTATTAAATATGTTTTGAAACAGAAACAAATAATTTGGCATGAGTTTGGCACAAATATTGATCAAATTGGGAAACAAGCAACAAGTAAAGGAAAATGTTTCATAGCTTTTGCTTTGTGTAAACATTACTTCATACTATTTAAATGAGATAAAATCTTGTAAACTTCATTTCTTTTACAATTAATCTTTAACAATAATTAATATCATCGTCAATTAATGTTATTACTCTTATAGACATAAACCTCTATAATAAGAAAGTGAGTAGAGTTTCTTAAGATTTTTTCTCTCTTACGAAGTTATTTCAAAGAGTAATGCGACATTTGATATTTTGGTCTATAGGTACTGTAAAGTGGTAAGCATTTTCCTTTACCCGAAACAAGAAGAATATTAGCGATTGGTTAGTACAAATTACCGGCTGTACCCGTAAGAGATTTCGTGGCGGACTTTTTTTGACGGTACTGACTGTTTTTTGAGCGCGATAGCTCCCGCTACGCCAGCTCCCACGGCACCAATTTTCGCTGCCTTCAGGCCAAGGGCTCCTGCGAATCAATACAAGTAATTATAAGATAAGATAGACATTTCACATTCACATTCACCTTGTTATATATAAATGATACATATAGCAGTATAAAAACTGTTCCTTTTATTGATCGATATTGTAATAACATTTACGAAAAATTTATCATTTTGTTAAATATGAATGGCTTTTATATTACGTCTCCTGAATGTACGCGTAAAAGTAGCAATGATTCTAGACTTATAAAACGATTTATAATTTATTTAAAGAAATCGTTTTGAGATTCCCAAATTAGGTAGTCATCATCTTACGGCTTATTCTTTTTTAGGACATTGAATTTAAATAATGAAAATGAGAATAGCGATAGAACACAAAACCTTTTTATTCAAAATACGTAATAATCATATTGTAATATTCGTCATTAGTGAATGCTAAAAACTTGTCTATTGTTAAAACAATACTTAGCGTTTCAATAACTTTGCAAATTGATTATCCATAGATTAGAGTAGATTGATCCTTATGAAAACGACATAAAGATTGAAATAGATTGTATAGTATCGCCAGTCAGGAATTAAAGTACGTTGACCTAACTTTATACGTAATAAGATTATGGCAATAATAGTTTTATAGCTATGCCGAAATTAATTGCTAAAATACGATGTATACCATTTCTAATTCGAAAACCTTGTTTGTTTTGCTATTACATATTTAATATGATGTGTGAAGACTTATGTACTACATTCTAGCAGTAGTATGTAGGTACAGAGCTAAAACAATAAGAATATTTTCACATGTGTGCTATTTGAAATCATGTGCGTTTTAAACATAGTAAAATTTAAATAGTAATGCCTTTTCATTGGTTACAGACGCAAAATAACGTTGGGTACGTCAAAATACGTAGTACAAAAATTGTATTGTATAAGTTAGAAATTAAATCATTAAATGATTTTCCAACTTATGCATTAGGCATACTCTTTGTTGTTCTGGTTAAATATGTACGTGTGATATCACACAAATTCTAAAATCAAACGTTATTAGTGTTATAACATAGAGACTTAGTGTGAATTTGCGTCACCCGAGGTCAGAATGGAGCAGAAAAAAGGATAAAAGTAATTATTGGTCTACGACCTCTTTTTCTTCGCAATTTAATCATAAAAAGCTCTTCAAATGGGAACAACCGTTATTTGGGTACAACCAATTACTGTCCCACTGCTGGGCACGGGTCCTCTCTCAGGATCAGAGAGTTTTAGGCCATAGTCCACCGCGCTGGCCAAGTGCAAATTGGTGGACTTCACACATCTTCGAGAACTTTTTTTTAAAGATCTCTCGGGTGTGTATGTTTCCTCACGATGTTTTCCTTCACCGAAAACCGTTATTTATCTGGATATTCCACTAAAAGATTTAAGGGTTTGTTTATGAGTAGTAGCTGCAGTAGTTGTAAACACGTTCTCAGCAGCATCGCCTGACTTGAATCCGTTACGGGATATGAAAGCGTTCTTGTCTGAAATTTAATTTCACGTAATCTCTACCTCATATGTACTATTGTACCATTATATTCTAGGGAACATATTTGTAATTTATAAAAAAAATCTCTAATACATTTTAGAGATGGTATGAATCATCATAATGTGAGTAAGGTGGAATTATTATTATGATATGAATTTTCAAAAGATTTGAACGACCCGTTTAAAGGAGCGGTCACTGTACCGGTCTGACAAGCAATCAGTTTACGGTTCGAACCCCGATTGAGTTTTTTTTATCTGAATGAAGTAGAAAACAAGCATGAAGTTCAACTGATGGTAAGAGTTCACTTCCGCCGCCGTTAACTATGTCAGAATTCGGAATACCACTGCTCCTCTTATTTCATAATTTTACTATTTTATTTTACTTATTGTTACAATTCATCATAGCTATGACATATATAGATATTGTTCTTCTAAGTAACAATATCTATATAAGTCATAGTTTTGATACAAAACTTAATCTATAATATTCTAAAGCTTTCGGAATTCGTAATGTCGTATCTTTTGAAGATTTTCCCCAAAACACAAGGTATGCTTAAGGGGCGTCTGCCACGGATGCAAAATCTAGGCGGCGCAATTTGCTGATCAGAGTGGCGCATTTTGCCGAATACGCAGAGCAAACAGAACGGTTATCGACATTTTCAGACAAAATCGCAAGATCGCAAAGATTCAAATCCTGGGATGCTTATGACCCCCACTAATAAGCTAACTATAAGGCTTTTTATAATGTGAAGCTGACGTAAAGCATCCGATATTTGGTTAAATGACAAAATTAATATGCAAACAATTTCATTAAAACCTCAAACCAGTGTGCCGATGGCAATGACCCGAATAAGCAAGTGATTGGATCGATTTACGAGAATTTCGCTCAGATTTACCTTGATGCTATATTAACATATAATGTCCCTTTAAATGGTCAGGTGACATTTATGAAACTACTAGACCTTGCGTAGATAGGCCAGGAAAATTGCAAATAGCACATCCATCGCCAAGCTATTATTGCCCTGCTCAATAATCTCCTTTCAATGGAAGTTCTTCTTAATCCATAGATTAATGGATTGTTGATGGTAATGGTAGTCGAAACTACAAACACCTTTCAGAACAACACACAAAACTGATAAGTTCAATCATTATTTGATCATTTTCGAAAATAATCAATAATACCTTTTATTTTTGGATTTGCGTTGATTTGATTTCCCAATATTTGTTCTGTTTAAGACCGTGGGGTCTTTCAAATATATGATCTGATACCTATGATACCTGATACCGAGAATCAGACACATAATCTAACACAGTAGCTTCATTAATTATAGATCAACATCTTTTTCATTCTTGTTCATGGATCAAAACCAAAACTATCTGGATGATAAATCGATAGTGATAACTTTACCGAGCAACAACTTCTTTTTCAGCAACAGCAGCCCTCTCTTCGTCCTAGGGCTTCTCTCATGTGCTGGGCTGTCGTATTGGTATACAGAGTCATCGGGGAAGTGAAGGGCATCTTCAGCGGGAGACTGCTCGTGAGCACTCGCCACTACGGCCGCGACCAGGCAAAGCAGGACGATAATTGTAGCGGACTGCATGGTTTTGTTTTCTGGAAAAGAGAAAAATCAAAAATGTGATATGAGACTCCAAAAGCTAAGCGTAGAGTTCACTGATATTGTTTCATCTAGATAACAGTGACTGCCTTCCGGGATAGTGTGGTTTATGGTTTAATTTGGAATTTTAAAAAATTAGCCTAAAAACTTTTGCACATATGATGCAATTTTTTTTTTTTTTTTACCTGATTGAATTAGCAAACGAGCACGCATTCCACCTGATGGTAAGTGGGCACTGCCGCCCATGGACATCTGTAAGCAACTTCAAATAGAACATAGGTTCTATCTGAAGTCAACTACAGACCTGTTGCTACTCCCGAGGACTAGGATGAGTAAATTCTATGAGCTTTTAAGTTAAACATTAACCAAGCGTACAATGGGGTTTCACGTGCTACAATGTAGAATTCACTCCATCCTCTGGATCAACAAACAGCTAATGGATGCAACAAATGGTTTTTAGTAAAATGCACGTACAAAAATAGGCTACACCGAACCGACATTTGACCTGTATATTTTGACCTACTGTACAATAGAACGTTTAATAATAGTAAACTGCTAAATAAAATAGAACATCACTTTTAAAAAGCTCCAACGTTTGCCCGAATAAAAGCGTAGTGTAAAAAGCTGGTAACCCATTACAATTACTACCCGTATAAACAAACACTGCAGTGTTATTTAAATACGGGAAAACAAGTGTTCAAGTAACATAAAGTTGAAAAACTAAGTACTAGGGCGCAGATTGCAGTACTCTGGCGCAAAGCCAAACTGCACGTGAGAGCAATACTGAATGCAACTATAATCCGACTCAATAAATATTACAATTAAAAATAGCTGCTCATACTAAGAAATTGTGAACATGATTATTTTTTATTGTAATAATTTCATTTCGATAATTTCAAACGTATTACCTATCTGAAAAGACTTTGTTATTTTCGATATTGGTAAGAGACGATTTATAGAAGTACTTTTAGCAATTGTATTATTATGTATTATATATAAATGAGCAACAGAAACAGTTTAAATCGATTTAATATGTATAAGGATTAGTTGTTACGTATTAGCTCTTTCTTATTTAGAGTCTCTTACAGTCAATTTAAAGCACTACAAGCCACTTAAAGTTTTGTTAGCATCTTTTAAAAAAATCTTAATACAGCGAAACAAAGACATAAATACAGTGTGAGTAAGATAGCAAGATCGCGAACACCATCTACAATTCTATTCTTTAAAGTCTCTATTTTACACCGTGCGTACGTGTGCCGTAGTGTAAGTAATACCCGAGCAATGTACGGAATAGCCAAACTCGTTCGACCCGGTTAATGCGAAACGTAAGTTTACGATTATTTAATTAGAAGCTTCCGCAAATGAGAATGCGTGCGTATATGCTCACGTGAACACTTACAGAGTAATGATTTCTATGAATCCGTATGAAATTTCCCGAGAATATTTTTTGTAAAAGGCTTGGAAACAGCTGCATTTCCAAGCCTAGAATTTGACTGGTACGTAGAAAAATAAACAAATGATTACGATAAACATCCTTAGGATAAGCTAATGTTCATATCCACGGTAATTGTAAACAATAAGTATAAAAATAGTAAATACCTACTGTTTACAATTTACTGACAAACATTAAAAAGTGTTTGCATTAGAAACTTGTAGCTTTTCACAGATGGTTCCGCCATGTACTCGTATGAAGTTACGCGAGCATTTTCTGAGACAATTGCTACAAAAAATAAAATTACTATGGACTTTAGTATTTCAACAAACATAAATAGCAGATACCATAAAGGTACATCTCGCTACTTTAAAACAAAAGGGCAAAATATCAAAAATATTCAAAATGCTTTTTATTGTAAAAAATCAAATTTTGTCGGTTATATTTTCATAATTTAAAAAGATTCCCATGAACAACTTTAAGCAGTAAAAACACTACTGACGTCTTTTATGTATTTTCGAATTTACGCTGCAACATCTGTGCAAAGCCGCATATTTATATACAAAAGAGACTTATCTGCTCATAACTTTTTTTTTAGAAAAAAATAACCATATCCAAATTAACCATTAAAAGAAGAATAAAAATACATTTCTAAGAGTGTATAACACATATTTATCTGTTTTAAAATTACAGAGCAATTATACAAGAACTGATTTTCAAAACTTTAAATGGCTCTCCTGTAAAATTAGGTCTATTCGAGTTGCGGCCCTTTTGTTTTAAAGTAGCGATCTATTTAAACAACATGATTTATGTACTAATTTTATGTAATTTTATTAGCTTATAATCTTTTGCATACACTAAAACCATTGGGTTATATTGTATTTTACGATTCAGGTCGAGACGATTATCAGTGGCACGTTAAAATTATTTGCTATATTTCGCGAATAGTTGACACAAGTCACTGTATTGCATGAAATGTGATTTGTTTTGAGACATTCAAAACGTACAATACGTAGAATGCCGTTGCTTAGACTTCGTGAATGATTTGTATAGACAATTTGTATAGTCCACTGTACAAGACGTAGAATTCCATTGTTTGACTTCGTGACCAGTTTGTTTTTTAACTCAACTCAAAGTCAACTTATCAATGAACTTACAATCAGATCAGATACGAGATAACCTGTATCAGTTGACCAAGGTCGGTAAGAATCAGCAACCTCCAGGTTTATTACGTCCATCTTCAGGTATACACTGATGACCTTACATCTGTTTTGATAAATGGTGACTTGTTATGTAATCAAAGATGACCTTAACTCCGCGTTGAGCAACATATTCTATTCTTACAAATAGATATCTTCCATGATATTATAGAATATCTGACGTTGAATGTGGAGAAAATTTTATAAACAAACTTTTTTATGTATAATTACCATTTATTTTAGAAAAAAATACATATTTTGAATAATTTTAATTAAAATTCTTTCACTTGCCTTACTCCCAATTTATTTAATATCAACGCCTGATTATAATTACTTCTTCAGGAAGTTTTTGTTTAATTTTAAACAGAACCAATATTAAAAAAGAATTAAGTCTTGGAAATTATACAAAGAGTTTAGCTTATTTCACCGTTGTACTGAGTACTTGTTGTACTGTAGTTATAATTATAAATAAATCGTAGAAATAATATACCAAATATAATCAGTATTTAACAAGCTTTAAATTTGAAACATACGTAACTATATGAATGGCGTATATACTAATCAAAATGTAGTTAATACGTATTAAACATACCAGTATTCGCTTAATGAGAAGATTAAACGGACTTCCATCCAATAAGTACTAAGTCGCTAATTAACTGGACAGTTACAAAAGCCTACGATATAATCGTGATACATAGAAAAAAGCATGTTATGCTTCGCTATCTTTATATATATTTTTTCATCTGCGGGAGTAGCAAACGAGCATGCAGTCCCCCTAATGGTAAGTGGTCACTGCCGCCCATCTATTCTATCTGAAATCAATCACAAATTCATTTCACTCACGATGACTATGATGGTCATCTCATGTAAAAATTTGCTGACACCACACCCTTCCATCGAAACGGATGAAATACTTCAAGCTGGAAATAGGTGTGGCTGTGGTACTACCCCGGTCACTGGTTCTACCACCTGTATAAATTAATTTTATATAAAAAAAAAAGTTCGAAAACTACTAATGGGAGGTAATGGTGGTGTGTAATGAGAGGTTTTATTCATTTGACAAAATTTTTTTTCGTACTTATCAATAGGTACAAATTTACCTGCAATTTTTTGGGAAATCCACTTAGTTTGAGCCGTTTACGACAGGTGTCATTAATGTTTGTTTGAAAACCACTTCATTAACGATTCTTACAAACGTATCGTCTCAGTCTGTAATGCTGACTAATAATCCTTGACCGACTCTACTAATAAGTCAGTACTCCCACAACACTGCTTAAATTTAAATTTATTATCTTTCGACATTTTAATCTATAAAAATATATCAAAATAAGATATTGTTTTGAATCTAACATTTAAATCTACGTATTTTTTTTCAGTATACCGGAATAACTCTGCACGTAGAGTACAGAGTTTTTGATGATTTGAAAATAATGTTGATTAATTCTTTTAATAATTTTAATTAATTTATTAAACTTAAATTTTAAAATATAAGGTCAATTTCATATATCGCGTTTAATATCTAATAGAAAAAAAAAATTTAAAATCGTGTAAAGTACATTGTAAAGAAAGTCTATAATATTTTTATGAAGGCTTCCATTGAAAGCACTCTCCTAAACTTTGTAAAATTGTGAAGAAAGTGTATTTACTAATCACAAATTTGCTCGGGATACCGACGATCAAATATAACTTTTATTTTTTGTTAATCTGGTCTAACGAACTGACTTTATGACTTTTATTAAAGTATCTTTTGTATAAAAATAAATTTAAAGCAATAGAAAGTTTAATTACTTCATAAGCTATTGGCTTCTTATAATAGCTGTAAAACAATGGAGTTAGAGAAGCATAGGTAAAAATAAATCTATGAGATTATTCGTTTTTTCCTAAAATAATAAATACCTAAATGTTGTTTACTTTTAGGTTTCTCTTCATTGTTTTTTCTAACTTCATTATGCATTTAATTTGGACATATTTCTCGCGATAATTGCGTTTATTTTGATTTTATTTTATAAGATTATTACATTTATAATATCGTAAATATACAAATATACTATAACTAAGCTGTAAATCCTACAGTGTATAGATACATAAAACAGATGTAACATACAGAATTGAGAAACGAGCGAAATTTAAAAACTATAAAACGATATGTTGCTATCAATTTCGAGGTTTACCTTGAAATAGAAAATACTCGAATTATCGACATAAAATTTAGAAGCTTCGAGCATAACAAGAATGTCTTGCGCGGAAATTGAGACATTTTTATTTGCTTTCACTCAACAACTACACGGTTTTCAGGTACTTTATTTATAACTTTTTTTATATAATAATGTAGTAGCAAACGAGCATGCAGTCCACCTGATGGTAAGTGGCCATTGCCGTCCATGGACATTTGTAAGCAACTTCATATAGAACATAGGTTTTATGTGAAGTCAAACACAGATGCGTTGCTACTCCCGAGGATTAAGATGGTCGCCTTATAAAAAGTGTGCCGGCAACCACACCCTTCCATCGAAACTAAGTTTTATCCGCGGCTTCGCCCGCTTCGGTCACGTCCACCACGTTCAGGGGTATTGCTTATGCTTATACAGATCATAAACAATTTGTGTGCTTAATTTCAACGAAATCAGATTGGTAATTATGCGTTAAAGAGTGACAAACACACATATATCAGCACAAATTTCGTATTTATAATATTGTTATAATTGGTAAGGTAAGATATTTTCTATATTCTTATAAAAATCTAAATTCAATAAAATAAAAAAAATTAAAAAACATAGTACTTAAATGGGGACCACTTACTATAAGGCGCGCTTACCAACTCCGGTTTTACTTCAACTATTTGATTATTTGATTGATTATAATTACTAACAAATAATTAGACGTTCTAGCAATCTGTACGTAGTCATATATCAATGAAATTAGATGTTATAGTACATCAATCACAAAAATAAAACGTGCTAATAATATAAAACAAATGAATTAACACTTAACACAAAATGAGTTCAATCACTTTCCTCCGAATATTTAACCTATTTTTCGAATTAAAACATTTATAACAACAATAACATTCACGAATATATTTGTGTGAACCTTTTTCAAAACGATGAAAAATAGTTCTAATATGTATAACATTAATATATGTGTTATATTATTCATATGAGTTAGGTACATCTTTACTTTTAGATACTAATACAGTTAAAAAGGACAACCTAAATACTAATTGGTGTATTAATTTTCTTTAATAACTCTATAATTATTTATTTTTGAACTGTTACCTTTACTGCAATTCTATTTGTTTATCTTCACGATAAAAAGAATATGGGATACCTTGAATTAGGCGCGTGCACACAACACAACAAAGCTGCAACCACTAACGCACAGATGACATGGAGTTAGTAACGAATTCTTTTATAGACTGCAGTGGCAAGGCAAGTGTTGAGGGGAGGGAAGATGGTCAACAATGCAGGCAACGGACACGAAACGCATCGTGTTGAGTTCAAGGAAAGAAAGACAAGAGCGTAGCCAGCCGTCAGCGCGGCAGCTCGTCGGCTTTGGTGAATAGAAAATAGTGACTAGGTGAGCTAGGTTGAGCTGTGATAGCCTAATCGTTGAAATTTGCCCTCTCGGTCGGTCCGAGGTTCAAACCCAAGCACGCACCACTGATTTATATAAAATTATGTGCGTATTAGAAATTATCACTGCTTTTCGGTGAATAAAAACATCGTGAGGTAACCTACATACGCAAGAGTTCGAAAAAAAGAGTTCTCGGAGGTGTGTGAAGTCCACCAATTCGCACTTGGCCAGCACGGTGGACTATGGTCTATAACCTAACTCATTCTGAGAGAAGACCCGTGCCCAGCAGTGGGACAATAATGGGTTGACGACGAATAGGTAAACGTCGACTTTCCTCGCTTGAGTCACGTCTACCACAGTAATGACTATTCTATGTGTTATTCCAGGTCATGTCAGCTATGTGTGTGCTAGGTTTCAGCGAAATTCGACCAGTTTTATCATGAAAGAGAAATAAAAAAACGACATCCTCACAAACTTTCGCATTTCTAATATTAATTAGATTTGGACATAATTTTTGTAATAGATATAGTATGTACTCAATACGGGAAACGGTAAGTATATAATATGCACTCTGCCTAATGTCAAGTGGCCATTCCCACCGATGGACTCCATAGCTAACCAAAATACAAGAGTCAGACCTTTAAGTCTATCACAAACTAATACAAAATTGATACAGCACTGCACTAACGTTGAACAGTACCTGCCTCTTAAGTTACGGAAAGTTTTTTATAATCAGAAACTTCGACAGCGAATCACATGAATGATGCAATAGAGGTCAGAAACGGCAGAAAAGATGCAATTAAATGAAATCAAACTTGATTAATATACAAAAGGTTTGCAATATTATTTTTAAATATCAAATAGTAACGCTTTCATAATAGAAACATGCGTAGCCCTACACTATAGTTTTTCCTTGTGGTGGCATGGATACACAAAGACAAATACACGAACACCCAGAAGATATTTTTTTAAACAGTGGAATCTGTCTGGCCGGAGATCGAAAGGGAAGACAAATACACAAACACCCAGAAGATAAATTTTTCAACAGTCGAATCTATCTGGCCGGAGATCGAACCCATTGTGCGCCAGCACGGTATCTCGACTGGCTCGCCACGCGAATCGTCAAATATTAATAACCTATTCATAAATATAAAAATCCATGGCCTATTCACTAAAATAATTTTGCCCTTTTGACCTAACTACACGAAATTTCTCTTTCAAAATGTATTGGCGTATCAACTGGTATAAAAGAAAAAGTATTTTCAAAAGAGTTGGTGGAAATGAAAGCATTCAAGTATTCAGGAAGGCGACTATTGGGAAGGCAGGTCGTAATAAGCTAATGGAAGACATGAAAAGGCCAATCACTAGAAAGATGTTAAATAGTAAATTATATTTCACATTTACTATCATATCAAAAGGAAAAAAATGTGGTTTTTGCTTGACGGTGTACCTTAACGAAACATGTACCTTAGATAATTACCTTATACTTATTAAGAGTCATTCTGTAGATGTAATTGGTAAGAGTTAGAGGAATGCAAGATACTATTATGACATAGCACATTTTTAGAGTCGTTGAACCCTATTCGTAGTACTTGCAGGTACTTGTTATAATAAAATGTTTTTTGAATTACTTAAAATATTATATTATATCCGGATTTTATAATAAAAGTATTCACCTCTGGTTATCGTTTTAAAACTTTTTAATGGGCCATTGACAATATAAATCAAATATACTATATAATAAAGAATACCTAGGTAGTACTACTAGATAGTAACAAAACAGATAACTATGAAAAAGGTAAAAAAACCTATTGGAGAAAAAAAAGTAACACGATTGTTAAAACATCAAGTTGGTAGATTATGTAACAAAAAATCATAAATTTAAACTCCTCATTGGAAACAGTAAATTAAATTATTATACGTAATTGATCTGTACTCTTTATAGAACCCGAAAGTATCAAAAACACGTGCGGAGACGCGCGGTGAAACTCGTATGGAATATGTAATTATCCGTTCGACCTTTTCGCTATTTGACAACATTCTGAAGTACTTATAAGTACAATCATAGTACCATGTCTAGTCATAGTTATTTCGAAATTAAACATGACACACCTTTATGTTCTGTGCTAAGCGAACCACAAAGATTCCATATAAATTCGCGAGCATTCTTTATAGGTATTGATAAAACTGGTTTCATTAAACATTCAAACTTTAGAGCACATTTTGAGGGTCATTATGTTTGCTAATGTTATTTGTAAACCAAATAGACGCTTATTCTATTATACGTTGATTTTGGTCCGTATAAACCAATGGTTTATTCTATTTGGGATAAATTTAACGCTATCCATATTAATTCACATCCAAATATGTGCTTTCCAGGCACCTATACGAAAGTTATGAGCGTTACAAAATCGCACTAAAATTAATTTGCACACACCTAGCTGCCACAACATTATAATTTATATTCTACTATACTATTAACTTAGAATGATCCTATGGTATGACTATCGACACCTATGTGAATAAATAGATTCGATGGCATGTAACCTGACAGGACGAGACGAGATAAATAGGATGAAATGGGATAGAACATCTAGAACTCTCTAAGATTGAGATTTGAAAGCAAGGTTTTAAAATTAATTCTTCAAAAGGAAACCAATTTTATTATGCACCCGTCTCTCAGAATGCTTAATCATGAATTCGTTAGCAAAGTCTAGTGTGGTGTAAAATAGTGCAATCGTATTAAAATCAAAATCGTATCACTTCATTCTTATTAGGGTTCCGTTTGTCAAAGCGTAATTAATAAAATCCCATTCATATATCAGTCCCTTGTGGTCCTCTGCTGGACATCGGTGTACCCTGGAGGCTTTTACTCATCTTCGCTGCGTTTCTCATGATGTTGGTGACCGTAATAGGTATATATGTACACAGAAAGATCTTCGGAATTTGCCCTAACTCGCCTCCTGTGACATCCACGGAAAGGATATTGGTGCTACTTAAAACCAACACTACCAAAACGTAAATATTTCGTAAATAAAGTAAAGCTTTAATGTAACGGGGCCTTTCGGGAGCAAATTAAAAATGATTGAACTTTACTGTAATAGAAAAATATATAAATAGTTTTAATAGTTCTTTACTTATTTAGAGAAACCTAAAAAAGTCTATAATCTCTGAATAACTTGGTTAATCTCGCGATGCAGTATGTGGTGTGTTTTCCACTATGTGTGTGCATCAACCCATTATTGGCCCACTGCTGCGCACGGGTCTTCTCCCAGAATGAGAGAGTTTAGGCCATAGTCCACCGCGCTGGCCAAGTGCGAATTGGTGGACTACGTACTTACTGTTTATTGCTTATTTTTGGATTAAATGTTAACTGTTTTGTTCAATTAACTTAATTAGGGATTTGCCATCACTTACGTAACTACTGATCTACTTCAACGCCACATGGTACTTATTTAATAAACGAAGAGCTAAATATTGTATTGAAATGATAAAAATAGTCATCATAATTTATTTTGTGGGCATAAACTACACTTTATGATGTCTACCTGCCAAACAATGATTCAGGGCTGTATAGCAA
Source organism: Spicauda simplicius (assembly GCA_949699795.1). NCBI lineage: Eukaryota > Metazoa > Arthropoda > Insecta > Lepidoptera > Hesperiidae > Spicauda > Spicauda simplicius. Next base: position 6,989,266 of record OX453058.1, on the reverse strand, counting down.
ATGGACGAATTTCTAAGTTCCGTCAAAGTTAAAAGATCTTGAATTATTTTCCTTATAATGTTTGTTAAATTTCATTATGGTTTTTCGTCCAGGACCCTTCATGTGTTGGCCCAACTCGCACTTAGTCGGTTAATATTCTAAAACACGCCAATGTCTGAATCATGTTAGAAATCTTATTTCACCACAAAATCTAATACGATTATAGTGAAGAAATCTGCATGCAATAACAAATTTATAAAAGATCACATTCTCAAAGCTATTAAACGAATTAATGAATTGACTAACAGTACTAAAAAACCACAATATAATACATATATCTGTAATTAAACCGTACATAACCCTTCTATAGGTTTAGAGATTTCGAAGATCGGCTTAAAATATTTCTTTATAGAGCAAAACTGGAAAGATCGTTATTTATACAACGAATTATAAAAACAATCGCTAATAAAATAACATTAAGTCCAGGTCAAGAGAAGTCTCAAAACTTGGACTAACTTACTATACCCTAACACAAAAAGCTCTAACAGCTGTGACGCAGTGGCCACCATACATGCATTAGAAGCCTATTCTTAAACTATGTATTTTGCTCATCCTTAAATGTCCATGACACCAATAACACAGAGACACTCGTATGGTAAGCGGGTAGAAAGCATTTATTTGTTTTACAAGCTGCAGTGGCCACTCTGCATACCTGCCTGATTTTGCTACAGAATGTCCATCATATGGATTGTACGCTTATTTTTTGTATCACAAAAAATCACATGAACATTATATTTTTGCGGCCGACTGATTAGAAGAATGTTTGAATAACGATACTTCTTCCTCGTTTAATTCAGTTTCGTGCGGTGCGCCTGCTCATGTAATATCTAATTACGTCAAATTGCGTGGCCGAAATGATATAAGGTTGTTACAATTTGCGCCTTAACAAATACGATACGTGCGTCGTCCACGAGGACTGTTAATGATTCGGACTGCCGTGAAAATACAAATTGCGCTAGAGTTGCTTTATACCGTATTTGAAACGATAAATCTTAGCTGAACAATGCTAGCAAGCAATTCAAGCAAAGTAGCTCTTTGGCTTTATTAATGGTTTTAAATTACCAAGTTAGAAGTAAATTTCTTGTACTCATCTGTTATGATATAATGAATGGACTTTGCCAAATTTGATACTAATGCCCAGTCGATTTTATTAAAGGAAATACATTATCTTAGAAAAAAAACACTAAACATTTCTGGCACAGTAAATAGGCACACAAAGTGTCCCTTACCCTGGAACATTGGCTGGCAACGCTTATTGTAAAAAAAAAATATTACTTTCCACTACGGGAGTCGCCTTACAATAAGGGTTTTTTACCCTTAAAGGGTTCATAAATAAGGACCTGTGAAGCGGTCTCATGTACTGCCCAGAAGCAAACAGTTAACTAACCTTTAGTAAAATGCAGTGATAGCCTAACGGTTGGAAATTGCTCTCTCAATCGGGATGTTCGACGTTCATACCGCACGCACCACAGATTTATGTGCGTATTAGACTTTAATTATCACTGCTTTTCGGTGTAGGACAACATCGTGAGGAAACCTACACACCCGAGGGTTCTTTAAAAAAAATAAAAAAGTTCTCAGGGGAATGTAAAGTCCATCAATTCGCACTTGGCCATCGCGGTGGACTATGGCCTAACATTATCTCATTCTGTGAGGAGACCCTTGCCCAGCAGTGGGTCAATAATGGGTTGTACCCCAAAGTAAAATGCACGTGAAGTGAAGCAGCACATTCAATCAACAGCACGCGTATTCTAATAACCGGCAAGTAATGCAAGTAATCACTCGTAGGCATAGTATAACATATATCAATTGTACTCTACTCGCTCATGCATGCTTTGCACGCAACATTTCACGCAGATGTAACACTAGTAACACAATTTCAAACCCGTTTAGTTCTCGTGTTCATTGTTTATAAGTAAAAGAAATATTTTTTTATGAGATTGAAATAGAAAACGAGCTTGCAGTTCACCTGATGGTAAGTGGTCACTGCCGCCCATGGACTCCTGTAAGCAACTTCATATAGAACATGAAGTTCTATCCAAAGACAATTACAAGTGCGTTGTTCTACTCCTGAGGACTAAGATGTTCGCCTCATATAAAAGTGTGCCGACAACCACACTCTTCCATCGAAACGCAAGAAATGCTTAACGTTAGAAATAGGTGTGGCGGTGGTACATCCCCGGAAGAACTACACTGGTTCTACCACCTATAAAATTGGGTGAAATGAGACGATTGTAACCGTAATCATGTTTACAGATGTGACTTCTAGGCACTTAGACCTTTTTTTAGAAACATGAAAGACTTTTGAAAAGCGTTTTCTCAACAGTAATATCAGTAAATTCAGTGTATGTTCTCTAAATGGCATAGTAGTAGTGTACATTATAAGAGACAAAGTATATCTATGGTGTTAATTAGGTATTGTAAGCATAAAGGTTACAATATCTTAAAGATTTATTATCGCCAAAAACAATTACACAATTGGTAATGTCATAAACAGCGGCAGTACCTATAAACTGTGAACCTTGGTTCCTACGGTTGAATTAACTAGACAAAATTAGATTAGTTCCCAAAAGATTTAATACGATAGATCGGGAGGCAATATCAACCAGACAAAAGTAACATAATAGAAAAAAAAATTGACATAAAAAAGTTATAAAATTGGAACAATAACTATGCCTTTCTGACATGATCATGGGTTCGATCCCTGACAGTCGCACAGATACAGCCAGAAAGATATCTCAATGATGATTTCAGATTTCTGCTTTATTCTGTGTGTCTATATATTATTGCCTTTTCTCATGTTCATGGCACCCACAACACGGAGAAATATCCAAGCCTGGGCCTAACCTAGCTGTGGGTCAAGTCCATAGCTTGATTAGGTTTATTTTATAGAAACCGTTATTACTAAGAATCTAATTAGCGTTTAAATTTAAAAACCTTATTTAGTTTACTTTTTTATTTAATGAAGTCGTAGTTTATTACACTGTCCTTACGTCAACGGCGGCACGCTGCACTGACTTTTAATGTTTTGTTAAAATGTGTTAGATAACACCGGCCATTACTCACTATTACCGCTATTACGTGGCCGCACGCTCTGTGCCACTACCCGCTGGGACGCTACATGTATCCCTAAATCGAGGACCACGAAATATTTGCTTGAAGCGTCAATTGACTGTTTTATTTTTTTTATTTTGAAGGGTAAACCTTCTTAAGGTCCCTGATGCCTTGGACGCCAGCTACGCCGGGTTTGGTGGGATTTTTACCGAAAGACAACCCCACTGACCGTCATCAGTGATGCGAAAAGGTGTCCCGGATCCGCAACGGAACTCAACCAAGACCTCTGAGCGCGTTGCTCTTTTGGGCTCCACCCAGGTGAACGGCTGGGCCCACCGCACCGTCTAGTCTTTAAAACATAATGCGACCACACATACCGCCGTTCTTCCCAGAGTCAGGCAACAGGCAGAGGATACGGCAGCCCTATTTTGATCCTGAAACGAGGACAGCCACGACCGCGATATAAACACCAATGAACTGTCCCGTGGCCTCTACAAAAGCCCCCACACTACAGACTTCGGATTTGTTTTTCAAGTTCTAGCAAAAATGTTCTCGGAGGTGTGTGAAGTCCACTAATTCGCACTTGGCCAGCACGGTGGACTATGGCGTAAAACTCTCCCATTCTAAGAGAAGACCCGTGCCCAGCAGTGGGACAATAATGGGTTCTACCCAAATGAGAATAGGCACAAATAGTCTGTGAACGCCACCGAAGTAAGTATTATTCTGCCGGCGCTAGACATAAGCTCACAGAAGTGTACACTTCTTTGACAAACTTTGCTCACACGTTTGTTCACATATTCTTGTACCTGCCAGATAAGTGTTCAAAGATTTGTTCACTCCTATGAGCTCACAGTTTTCATATAGACATCACACGCGTTCACGCTTTCTACACTCATAGCCCCACACTAGGTTTTCTCCTGTTTCGTGGGTACTATGGACACACACAAGACGAATACAGAAACACACAGAACAGGAATCTAAACTCATCATTCAGTCTGTACCTGTCATACCTGTCATACCTGTCTAGCCGGGAATCGAACCCGGAACCCATTGCGCGTCAGACCGGTATGGTAACCGCTGCGCCACGCGGGCCGTCAATCTATCACAAAACATGGACGACGATTTGGTCGACGCAATTTGTTTATGATATTTATGTACATGTAATTATTTGGTACATTTGCAAACATGTGATGTGAAACTGGAAAACTGTCACTATTCCATTCCATCGTTAGTTCGTTTGGTTGCTTACGCACGACAGCTTTCTGTGGCGATACTGGTCCAACTGAGCTACGCACAAGTGTGGCAGGCACATAAACATTTAAACACTTTTTTGTCAGTCAGATAAAAAATAGAAAAAAAAACTTATCCCTTTGATGTGCGTTAAAAAACCGACACGAAATGGCAAAGCGCACTTCAGTGATCAAATACTTATGTGACAATAGTACCTATCAAATACCCGTGCCATACATGTGAACACTTGAACACATAAGTGCGCACATGTCTGGCGCGGGCATTAAAAAGTTATTTCTAGTCAACAATATTAACATTCATAAAATACATGGGCGAAGATTAAAAAAAATGAATAGATAACTACCTAAACATATATTTACAAGGATCGTTTTGTTAAAAATATATGTGATTGAGAAGATTTTAAATAACTAACACAATTTAAATAAAATTATTATATTAATACGTGAAGCAAAATCTTGTTATTTTTAAAAGATCATTATTATTTGCTCATAAAAGAGTCCTATTTCTGTTACCTAGACCTCAGGATATAAGTTATTGTTATCACCGCCATCTACGAGCAATATGAAATACTTTTTATTCCTTCGCTACACGATCGTCTTTACCGCGCCATCTAGTTATAAATATATGAAACTCTTAGTAACCAACCTCTCAACCGAATTGAGTATACACTGTAATAAAAGTTTTACTAGATGTCGTTGGAGTCGATAAAACAGCTGTTTCGTGATGTTTTGCTTTGCTTTCGTTGACAACTTCACTCCAGTCGTTAACCCAAAGACTACAGAAGAGGTAGCTTAGATTTTGCTTGCCACCTAGTTATTCAGTGAGAACGGAGATTGTTTGAAGTGTTGTGATGTGTCGATTTGTTTGAAATACAAATAGTTAATACAATTTTATTGATTTATTCAGCGAAATATCTGTTGAGTGTAAAACAACTGCATTCAAAAGTAATATTAATCTGTGATTAAAAATATTGTGTTCAGCTGATTCCTTTCACAAAGGATTGATTTCGTGCATTGATTGTTTTCGTTAGCATTTTCACCACAGGATACAATAATATTTCTCAAACCGTAAGTACACTACGTTATTGTATTGTATTCAACACCGTAGATGCATTAATGTTGTATTTATTTATTTTGAAAGGGCCATAGTTTCACACGATGCATTGATGATGCAGTGCAGTTGTCATTTTGACATAAAAACTAAAGCTCGCCTTGGCTTTTCCTCAAAACTTAAACTGGTTTTATGAGTAAGCTGTAAAATAGTGAACATAAGGAGAATATCGATTGAGGTACATTGGCTGAGCGATTAAGTTAAATTACTGACGAGAAACGACGAAGTTAGAGTATTTTATCGAACATGGTACGGTTACGACGTTGTATTTAGATCATATCACTGTATTTTTACTTTCTAAAAACGTTTTATGTCCGTTTCTGCGACCTTGCACGGCACGTTTAGCTGTTATGAAACATATTGTGATCGATGTGACGGATCTGATAAAAACCTTAAAGTTTATTGGATAAACTTCCATTAAACTAGACACGAAAACTGATGGTTTCGATCGAATCGAATGAGAACATTCTGTGTCCTCATGTTTTAAACTCTCTGTTAAAATATTTTCTTTATTGCTATGAGTCTATTTTAATGCAGATTTTTCCGTTTTTGATACTTAAAACGAAATAAACATATCATTATGCTGTCTCAATGTTAAGTACCTACCCACTTATATATATTCTACTTTTCTACTGTAAAGTGTAATAGTAAATTTAATTATCACTTCAGTTCAATAATCAAGTTTTTTTTTCATGTAACCTAACGCATAATTTCAAGTACTGAATTAAGTAATTAACTTAACAGAATAGATAAATCAATTAAAGTATATGTTATGTTTATGTAAGGCAAGAGGTTCTCAAACGTTTTTGTTTATCACTCACTTTTTGTATGATTTATTTTATATCACCCTCTAAAATTGACAATTGGCATTAACGGACAGGTAATAAGTAGAAGAACAATAATTTTTTTTGTCATATGTCATTGTAGAGCATAATTTACCATCAACATGCATTCCAACACTGCTACTGACAGTTTGACCTAGCAAACCTAATAATAGAAAAAATTAAGAATCTAATGTATATCCACTGCTGGAGTTGCCCCTGAAATAGAATAAGGTAATATATGTATCATATTATATACAGTCCTACCAATTATCCATATATATTAAAACCATAATCTAGAAATAGCTTGCATAGTGATTGTGAATTCCTAAATTTGATCTGTAATAAATTATGACATCAGATTCACACAGAGAAAAGACGGATTTGGAGGCCTTGGGCAATAATAATGTGTAGGCCTAACCAAAATGTTTTCATAATAAAGAAAACAATTTTCTTCAGCTGAGTTTTTCAATAAATACCTATATCTTTTTTTGCCTGATTGAAGTAGCAAACGAGCATACAGTCCACCTGATGGTAAGTGGTCAATGCCGCCCATTGACATCTGTAAGCAACTTCAAATAGACTATGGGTTCTATATGAAATCAATCACAGATGTGTTGCTACTCCCGAGGACTATGATGGTCGCCTCATATGAATATGTGCCTCATATAAATTTAATGTGAAACTAAGTTGATTCTTCTACAACCACTAATGTATAAATTTTAGTCACCGAAACAAGGTCACCTGTTATTTGACACCTGCGTCTCTGCCATTTTCGACCAAAAAAGGCATCAAATCTTAATTTACAAGGATAACTTGTTTACTAGCAGAAATTTGAAAGAATTTATTTCCGAGGTCTCTAGTGTGGGGCCCCCTCTCTTAAGAAGGCCCCAGGGCAGTTGTTCTGGATGTTCTAGTTTTAAGAATTTAGTTACTTAGATACTTAGATGCTAGAGAATGAAGTTTAAAATAAAAAAGTTTCAAGAGTTTAATTTAATTGTTTTTGAATTAAACTGGCACTTCCTATATAAGTATGCTAGTAGAAATCTTATATTTGTTAAATCATTTATTATAGAGCAACCCATAGTGAACCAGCATAGTGTGCCCTCATTATTTAGATGTTTTCCTGGCTAGGAAATAAATTATATGTACTAAGTAACAATAGTAACATAATAAAAAACATTTAAGTCGGCCTGATGCTAAAATACATAGATAAAACGAGTATATTAGATATTAATATGTTACTATTATGTGTTTTGAGGTCTACTGCTTGAATAGCACCACAGTTTCCCTTCCCGCAGATACTTAATGTAGAAGGCGACTTAATGATAAAATCCATTTGATGGGCAGTGTTGTCTCATGCAACAACAACACCCAATACGGTCACCAACACAATATTTGATTTTTATAATTACTGTAGACATAGACAGGGACAAGTAATCCTTTAACATAAGATTTCAATGGAAACAATACTGCTGTGAGACAGAAATAAGCGCATCAGTGTTAACGCCCTGTAATCTTTCATCAACTTATTGTTCGTATTTAGTTCTCTACGTTATAATTAGTATCTCAATGACTTAATAGGTACAGTTTAATTCAATTACCTCTAATTTAACATTTACATTGATCGCGAAGTGGAGGAGAACAGTGGGTCAGTGCACGCTGCCGGAAGCGTCACGCAGTTGCTGGCGCACAAACACGGATCCGTGCCATGCCAACTATTACTGTATAATTCATACACGATACAAGTATGCAATTACCTTTAGTGATTGAGTCGTCAAATACAGTGACCATTACTGCAGTGCAAAACCTTGGCTATTTAATCATTAGATTAATAGCCGTCCGAAGGTGACGCTTTGTAGTTATGACTTTGCTAGCTTACGGTAACTAGTAACTTGGTATTTATTAAGCAATAATTTGAAATAAATATTGAGATTTTTTTCACTTAGTAAGCATTTTGCTGTAACCCCATTGGTAACTCTATTGCTACTCGATAATGATTGTTGTTAAAAATAAATATTAGGATAATACGAAACGATCTTACAAGGTAAAGTGGACAACTGCTAGTTTTGATTCAATACATGTTAGAATAACCTCAGAAGTTCTGAATATATAAAATTATTTTGACAACATAGCAGTTTAAAATTTGATTACTTAATTGTCACGTCTTTGTTAGAGCAGTAGCATTGTTCTACATAGGATTGCGGTTCATCTTTGTTTGTGTGATCGCACGCACCCAGTACTCTTGACCCAAATGATTGGAGCTGATTCGTTTTAATTCACTTATTTACTTAGCCCTGTATCATCATTGTTTATTGTCAATCCTTTGACCTTAGACTACAGCTCCCCCTACGTTGTCACATAAATCATAAAGCGCTTACGTTAAATTATTTGATTATTCATACGATAAATCTGAGGCGCTTGTGTATCACAAAAATTTACAAACTCAATTATGTTAACCAGGTTACAAGTTCCTAGCGCGTCATATTTTGTAAATTTCACTTACAAGTTGGTCTAATGCTTAAAAGTACCTGTTACGAGCACTTACGTTATTTTGTTTATTTATTCAAATTAAGTTGTACACTTAAACGCTTAAGTATCACAAAAATTCAAGAGCTATATGTTAACTTAAGATACGTGCTATTGTATTAGCGCAGCATACTTTATTTACCGATACAAGTTATTCTAATGCTTGAAATGCTATTGCTATAAGTGATCGACAGTAATCTTCTTAGTTCGTTCATGTTCAGAGCCATATCTTCTAAAGCATACGTGATGCATAAATTTGTGATTAGTTTTTAAGATACTTGCCGCAGGCGGAGGAGTAGGAGAATGCGCACGGTTATAGTTAATGTGGAGAAGGATTGCGCAATGCTAATATTTTTTCCAAATACTGTTTAAACATACATAAAATCAAGTATAAACACATTACACTAACTACCTTGCATTTCATACAAACACATACATAATAAAGGAAATAGAACAATTAATGTCTTACTATGGATATACTTAACGTCAAAAATGTCAGATGTCTTTGTCAAAATACCCGCTGTTGCTTTTAAATACAGCTTAGTTAATAAACCTCTTTTTACCTTTAAGGGGTGCGTTCAAAATAACTTAAAAAACAATTTAAGTAGGTAGGTATTTAAATTAGAGAAATATTGGTGCTACTTTGGACAATATAAAGGTTAGTTTTTTAATTCAAATTACGATCGAATTTCGACCGTTGCGACGGGTGGCTAGTATCTTCTACAGCATGTTATTCTCAATCGATGAAACAAATCAGTGCAAAGGTCTACGATTTATATCAACGTCTCGAGAGAGTTGAACTGAGCTAACGCGCCCGGGGCGGAATCTTGACGCAACAGTGGTTGCGCAAGCGTTGCGAGAACCGCGCCTCGCGACAACTCGACCGTGCGACGCCGCTACACGGACTTACCATTCTAAGTTCTAAGCCAGTGTTTCTCAAAGCGGAATAAAAGTTGCTGAAGGGTACAGAGAGTACATGCTTAGAAAGCGATAGATACAGACAGGGTATGCTTAAAAACCGATGTTTCATTAGTGTTTTCCTTATATTTAAACCTAAAATTAAAATAAACAAATCTGAATTATATTTATTACTTACTAATTGATATGTTGATAATTCTTATTCTTTCCTTGTTTGTGTAGTTTGTCTGAAATTCCACTGTTACATAAAGGCAGGAGCCGCCAAAAGTAATTGATTCAAAAAGTGGTCGATATACAAAATGAGTTTGAGAACCACTGTATTAATCTAATTGGCGTCAAGCGGTTTCTAATTTGTGAATCTTTTGGTATTTACTAAATTATGCACATATAGTGAATTATGAAATGATTTGTTTTCGCATTTTATTTAGAGTTGATAAGAAGTATCCATGGTAAAACCTAAAACATATCGGGAAATTATTTTAAAGTATTTCAAGTATACCACAAGATTGTAAATATGTCAAATTATGCAGCACTAGGTTATTCCCGCGGCCCCGCCTGTTTTGATCACGTTTACCATTGCAATGAGTATTTCATATGTTAATCCAGGTTATAAATTATGTGTATGCCAAATATCAGCAAAATTGGAGCGTTACTTTTTGCGTGGAAGAATAACAAACACATACCTACATCCTCACAAACTTTCGCAATTAAAACAATAAGATAGCAAAACACAGCTTTAATATCGTGCAAATGCGAATAGATCATCCCAAGGATGTTATTGTAAACGCATGATCGCCTTATTGAACTCTTGTCACGGAATGGTACCAGCCACATGTTAGACCACGAATTGAGGGCAACCTTGTTCATGCTTTGGCGAAAATATTTCTGTATTGCATTCGTGATTTAGTATTGTTTGGGCAGATAAGGTAGAACGAATGCATGAGTAGGTACGTAGTACAGCATAATGCAAGTATATAAGTATCACAGTACATCAAAGGTTGTCCAATAATTAACTTAAATTAAAAAGTCATCTTAAGTTGGTTGGGACATGTAAAGGGTCCAGATTCGATTCCGGGCAGACAAACGTTTCAATTTGAACTTGCATTTCCGTCATATTTATCGGTATCATTGTACTACTTGTATTTATGTGTAAGACTCCAATGCCACATTAAACTGTTATGGGGTTAAGTGTAAATGGCCTTAGAACTTATATAATTCTGCTTATAAATTACTTAGCCCCTTAAATTTACATATTAAAATCAAGATGGTGTTAGAAATGTATAGGGTGGTTACCTAACCAAAAAAAAAACCAAAACCTACCTAGGTTCTATGTTTTTAGTACAAATCAATACGAAACCTAGTCTAGGAATGCTCAATATCTCACACAAAGACGTCTGACAATATAACTGACACAACCTTAGTTTTTAACCGAATTTCTAATGAAATGACGACATCTATTCAATACGATTTTTACTTACACTATTCAAATAGATGTAATAATATAAATATAATATAAATATATATATAGACAATAATATACATATGTTGAACAATAGCATTTTAAAACAATACCTAAAACTGATATCACTCAGAAACTGTTTTGCAGTATACCAGTGTAACTGCCCTTCCGAAGTAGTGTTTTCCTCTCGACAGAATTTATAAGGAAATGGCTACTTACGTTAAAGTAATCATGACACTAACTGCGTTTGACGATGTTCTCAATTACATTCAATGGGCGTTTGTTAAAATACTGTACTGCTTTATTGTACTTACATTATCTACTTACTTCATTTTGGATTTTAAACATAATCAACAAATTTATACTAATATAAATAAAACACGCTTTCTACACTCATAGCCCCACACTAGGATTTTCTCCTGTGTCGTGGGTACCATGGACACACACAAGACGAATACACAAACACCTAGACCCAGAACAAGAATCTAAACTCATCATTCAGATACCTGTCTGGCCGGGAATCGAACCCGGAACCCATTGACGGAACGCGTCAGACCGGTACGGTAACCGCTGAGCCCCGCGCATATATAAGTATTTCTACATTATATACTTAACGTGAAGTAGCAAAGGAACAAGTCCATCTGAAGTGTCGGCAGCCGCATATTGACATCTGCTTTCAACCAAATAGAACTAAACGTAGTTTCCCATCTGTTGCCACCCTTTAGTAGGGACATAATAATATTTCCTATAGACTAAGCTGAAATGGAACAGTCTCAGTGATGTTTGCTATTTTACCAATATTACAGCAAAATATAAAATTATTCTCGCTAAATATTGTTCTTTACTTAAAAACATGTAAATTTTACATTAACCAATGTGGCAGCGTTTAAACGGAAGCGTACTTCGGTTAAATTTTAACAAAACAATATAACATTATAGAGAATACGTGATAACTTATCAAAGCTTACGTTACATTACTTATCTCTGTATCATAAATGGGTCAATGTAGCTAAATAGTTGTGTTAATTATATTAATAAGTAATTAATAATGTCGTGTAATTAATTTTGAAATTAAATTATGTTTTATACAGCCTAGGAACAACAACTTTATGACTTTGATAGTGACAGTATTCTAAGAACCTACTTCAGATTAACAATAATGTTTCTGACAGAAGAGACACTATCGCGCCAGGAAGAACATTATGACGGCCACAGCTTCAAGTGACAATAGATAGCTTGGACAAGGACGGACTACCGACTGCCACTGCCTCTGTTCAACGTCTTGACATTTTTTCTTTTATTACTTAACAAAAGTGTCGCTATATCTGACTTAGTGAATTGTATAGTATCATTCGGTACTCGGCACTCAATGACGATAGTACTTGATGTAATAGTATGAATACGCGATGTGTAAACGTTGAGTAGATAACTGCATGTAATATTTTGGATATGCTGTACGTTGTCCATTTTATTTTATTTAATATTTAACTAGCAAGCAAGCATGCAGTGCATATGGCAGTATGTGTCCACTGCCACTGATGGATATATGTAAAGAACCCCTAGACAGTGTTGGTGGCATGTCTTATGTTCGGCCCAGTTGCACTGCAAACACAGAATTTTAATTTGCGTCATCTCATATAAGTATCTTCCTATACCTATAAAACTAAAACACACCAATAGATAATAGTGTGATTAATACACAAATGTGGCTTTGGTAGAGTCAAGAAACGAATCTGAAGGGATTTACACGACCTTTATTATTTTCTTTAATTTATGAAAAAAAGTGTCAGGTACTTAACTAGTTGTTAAAAATGTAAATAAGTAAGTAGTAGGTACTTAGATGTTTTTTTCCAAAGACTTTTTTAACTTTCTCATACGGGATTAGATATCCTCGTCGCAGTTATTTGTACGACTTCAAAAGAGTAGGTATCTGTAAATACTCGCGGACGGAAGATATTGATTACATTATTCCAACATCCTCGTTGTTTATAAAATCAACAACAATAGTAAAGTAAGCAGACTGACGCTATTGATGTTGAGAACTATCGGCCGGTACGTACAATGACGACGCTACGAGTAAATACAACGTGGAATTGTAGCTGATTAGAATGAATTCATAACAATATCTTTAATTATGTTTAAAGACATTAAAATAATAGTAACAGCTCAAAAATAATGGTTACTTAATTTTGCTAACTTAGCCAGGTTGTAGAACGAGTGTGGTTCAAACTGGGAGGTTCTGTTGCCACACCTTTTGCTAGCGTGAAGCAGTTCTTGCGTTTGTGTGGTAGGAGGTAGTTCCTGGATAGGTGACGACCGTCTTGGTCGCAGGGACTAGCTACGCTTCTGTGATGACTTACTCGTGTGAAATAGAACATGTACTGCTCGTTGGTCACCCGAGCAACAAATTGGTTTGCCCCGAACGTCAATGGATTAAGCAACTGTTCCCTTAAGTTTCACTTAAGTAACAAGTTGGTAGCTTTAGCAACTATAATTCCAGCTATAGTAGCCGATGCTCGTCAGCCTTAGTGTTGCGTATAACTCTAGCTAGTAGAAAAGTTTCACTTAAGTAACGAGTTGGTAGCTTTAGCAACTATAATTGCAGCTATAGTAGCCAATGGCCGTCAGCATTAGTGTTGAGTATAGTCTAGCTAGCAGATTTTTTGTTTATCAGCTAGACTTACAAGAAATTAGAACTTTATAAAAGATTTTATGATATATGCGGTTGTTATGCTAACAACTAGATCCAGCGGCCTAGTATGGTTGCGGGCGGCACAACTTGAGAGGCGGCAAAATCAGCTTTTTTTTAGTTTTATGACTGATATTTATATTTCTTGTACTATAAACTTTAATACTCAGCTTACGCCCTATATTTAAGAAGGGGACGGCAAAATATTTAGATTTGGCGACCTTTTTTTCATCGTCAAATTACAAGGCAGGAGTTATAGATTAATTCGATTTTATCTGTTTGGCTCGAATTCAACTTCGTCTTGGGGCGGCATAAACTCACGGTACGCTATTGCAGATATGCATCTAGTATCACCTGATTCAGTTTGTAAAGTCAAATCAGTCAAGTCAGAACTTTTTCAAGGTGGTAGAACCACTGTAGTTCTAGCGTCTGCTTCACGCTAGAAATAGGTGTGGCAGTGGTACTTCCCCTACTTCCTTTCTTGTGTTTCGATTGAAGGGTGTGGTTGCCGGCACACTTTCACATGAGGCGACCATCATAGTCCTCGGGAGTAGCAACGCATCTGTGATTGACTTCAGATGGAATGCATGTTCTGTTGTTGAATGTTCTGTTGCATGTTCTGTTGTTCATGTGAAGTTGATTATAGATGTGACCATGGCCATGGGCGGCAGTAGCCACTTACCATCAGGTGAACTGCATGCTCGTTTGCTACTTCAGTCAGATAAAAAAAAACTTATAGTTATTAGAAGCTAAACTCAGATGCTTTGCCTTAAGAATGAAGTTAGAATTTATGCTAGTACGACATTTGTTCCACGTAAACAAACTGTCCGACCGAAATCAGAAGTGCGAACACTCCTATCATAAAATACAAATAGGTGTGGTGATAGTCACATCGCGATTACGGCAACTTTTCGGTGTAGCAATCGTGACATCGATTTTTATATTTAAAAGCAGTTCTGCCATTTCCTAACCAACAATATATTTATGAAACTGCGAAAGTGCTCTAAATAAAATTTTAATCAACTAAATAATAAAGGCTATTTGAAGTGGTGCATTAAATTTAGACCAATCTAAATTAAATAAAGAGACTTGAATATGAATCATTAATTTCTAAACCGTTCAAATTCCATACCCATTTTTTTAAATTTAATTACTACCTATTTAAAAATTTAATTACACCTACTTTAGGTTCACTTAACATTACACTTAGAATGATAGCCTAATGGTTGAAACTTGCCCTCTCGATCGGGACGTCCGAGGTTGAAACCAAGGCACGCATCACTGATTTTTCTAAAATTATGTGCGTATTAGAAATTAATTACCACTGCTTTTCGGTGAAGGAAAACGTTGTGAAAAAACCTACACACCCGGGAGTTCTTTAAAATAAAAAGTTCTCGGAGGTGTGTGCAGTCCACCAATTCGCACTTGGCCAGCGCAGTGGACTATGGCCTAAACTTTTTAATTCTGAGAGAAAGGGTCAACGCATTATTGTCCCTTGCCCAGCAGTGGGACAATAATGCGTTGACGACAACATTACACTTATATGTACCAACTGACTCATTCAAAGTCAGCGACACCATGAGAAGGCTTAAAAGAGGAAAATAAAACAGCAGCCTTTTTCATCGCGTAGGACAAAACAAAGACTTTAAAGAGGGTTTGGGACGTGACTCATATGACGGCTACCTCGCGTTGGTGGGCAACTGAGAGGCCATTTGTGGCGGCTATTTACTCCGTCTAGTAATTTAAACTCAATTGTTGGATCTGTGTTTCGTAGGTGTTATTCTATTAACTATTGTAAAAATATTAATAGAGTACACTGTACTGGTGTTTGTGATGCAAACTTCATTTTTAACTTATTTTAATATAAATCTTGAAGGTGCAACGCCTTTTTCCATGATAGTAAACATTTACATAAATAGACAAAATTAACACATACGAGTGTACAGTAGATAGAGTTTAGTCCATTGGTATGATCATGTCCGAGCGCAATAAATAAACGTGTTTCGAATTTGGCATAGGTTTGTTTAGGTTATGTTAGCTTATGCGTCACTAATGAAACTCAACTTGAAACAAGAGCTGCGTTCATTTAGATAAGTCTTTCACAAATGCTGTTAATACAAGCAGCTCATACACTATATTGTAATACGAATATACCTTAGTACTTAAGTAAAACGTAAGCATCAAGTTGCTTAACGATGTTATGTACTCGTATACATCAATCAGTAACCAAAAAAACGTTACCAAGCTGATTAAATAAGCTTATATCGAAACTTACCTAACATTTCGTAAAAAACCATGACCAAAAAACATAGTGGAATCATAATTATGGGTAAGGCAACAGCGACCTTGCAAGGTCGGCGCTCCAACAGAGGGTGCCCGTGGAGCGCCGATATGCGGTGTATGCCACGATACGCCCCCGTCCGCATAATGACTCCTACCTGATTTCTAAATAATAAATAACAATGTCACGACGGCCTTGTTTTTGTTGATATAAAATATGGACTTGGAACAATTTTTCCAGTCAGGTGTTTTCCGAACACGATACCAATCTATGTTCGTTTGGTGAAAAGTTAGAGATGAATTGGTCAACAAGGCCATAAAGCTTTATGTTCTGCTTTTATATTACAAAAATAAAAAAGGAATCATTACTCGGTTCCACCTTCGCAATTTGGCATAGTTCGTCCGGGATATTACCGCCGCACCTATTTCTATCGTGATGCAGTTCTTCCGTATCATTAGAATGATATGTTTGTCAGCTCACTTTCATAAGAGGCGACCATTTTAGTCCTAGGAAGGAGCAACGCATCTGTGATTGACTTCAGATAGAACCTGTATTCCAAGCTGTACTCTTATATGAGGTCGACTGTACAGTCAAAAATCTCCAACTCATAAATCTTAGCAGCATCCCGATTTTAATCAATTACAATTTTGTTATTATTTTACTAAATTTGGACTCAAGTATGTACCTAGGTCTGCCAGAACTGTAGCGTAAACACAGCTGCTATAAGAGAAATAAAACGTGATGGTAGCACAATCAAACAACAAAAATAAGTAACCTTTAATTTACGATTAATAATTTATCACATTCACGTTACAAGTTATTCACAAGTTAACTTGATCTTTAAAATTCAATATCGTCTTTTATTTTCCTAAATGTCATATTTAAATAACATAAAAGCAGTGTGACTAATATAATAGAAGTGTTGTATTACGTAGGTACAAATGGAGGAGTGTCAAGTGATGTCGTTTCTGACTAATTATAGCTACATTGACGAAAAACATCTATTGTGTACACATAGCCAAATTGTAATTTTTAATGGCGTAACATGAGCGAGGAATCGTAGATTGACATCTCGACAAACGCTCCATATCGTGTTATGTATGTGTCTGACGTTTCAGCTTACAGCATTACTAGTATTGGTAATAATATACAGTCATGAGGATCTCTTACTTAAGCGTCTTGTACACAATACGATGCAAAGCAACGTAGCGTTCAAACCGCTGTTGTTTGAGAATAATATCTATTAATGTTATATCTATTCCTTTTTAGTGACGTATTAATTAATATGACATGAATTATTAAAAAATATGTGGGCAAAAGATTTTGTTAAAAGAAATGTTATAATAATATTTGTACAAGGTATATATGTTTATGTATATTCTGGAATTGTCTACGATGCGTACGTCGTAGAAAGATACAAATATCAATTATATCACATAATTAAATATTTAGGTTTTCTAAGCGGAGATAACGAGTTTTTTTAATATTTTAATCATAACGCACTTGTTATTTCTCTTTCGCCTTATTATCTCAATAAAGACTTAATCGAAGCTACAATTAGGTATCTGCGAAATAAAATACAACGTTTCAACAATAATCTTAACTTAAACATCAGTAAAAAGTCTCGTTGAATTATTTACCATTTATGGCAATTATTTACAAACATTAATTGTTAATCCTGAAGAGCTAAGCAGTACGTCACCCTGGGTACCTCTTTTCACTTTATTAGGTACAGGTCTCCCATTCTGAGAGAAGACTCGTGTCCAACAGTGGAACAATTATGGGTTGACGATTGAGAGCGCAGGACGCGCAGGTACGCTACAATTTTACTTTAACCTGATGGAGCAAGTGCAGAAGAGTGCGCACTGAATCCGCAACCACCTCAGTGTCCGAACTGCTAACAGTTCTAAGTTCTAAAGTTAGATCTTAGAAGTTGGATGCCCGCGGTGTAATATAGATTTTTTGGACGATCTACCGGGTTCACTAAGACGAGTTCCATGGACCAATTTAGCCTGCTTCCTTCGCTTCCGTGGTGTAACGGTAGGTACTATTACACCAATGTGCACGTTTAGTGTTGGCTTGTGATATTCCCTTGCCCTAAGAACGGTGCGTTCGCGCCGCGGGCCCGTGGCAGCATTTCACAGACGCGTTGTGATAGCGCCTCGCTCAAGTCTTTTTTAACGTGTAACTTTTAAACTAAGAAATTATAAAATAAGATATTATTTATAAACATATGTAATAAAGTTTATATGCTTTGAAAATCAATATTATTAACTCTGTTTGTTCATTTTGATGTTAGGTTATATTTTAATATATCAAAATTCATATTAATTGTGCGTAACTATTTTGGTGATTTCCAAGTAAATTATGGGTGATACACTATCGCTGACCTAGAACCGTGTAAGACATTCCCACGATTCAGTTTTTATTATGTATTTATTACCCGAGGTCACTGAAAAATTCACTTCAAACGTCATTATAAATTTTGAATTACATTAAATTTTACAACAATTTTTATTAACGCGCTGACAAGTCAACGCTGACGCTGTAGAGTCAAGCAAATGACGCTTGAAGCTAATGTTCCGTGGCGGTCGAGCGTAGCGTAAGGTTTCATCTCGAAGTTAGCGGGCAGCGTTGGCGGCGCAGATCCAGCGGATAGTGAATTCAGTACAAACTTATTCATTCTCTTCAAAACGATTATCGTGTACGTTACAGCCCATCTTTGCAAAAAACATATTAAGGAATAGCCAAAAAATTATACACGTGAAATGTACATTGCTATGTATAGACAATAAACGAGTAGCTCGAACGATGGATGCTTGAAGTAAATGTTTGGTGACCTGCATGTCAATGACATGTGTTAAACGAATTTTGTCAACCTTCGTCACAATTTGCAACGCTGTTTAAAGAAGTATTTGTTAGTGTGAAAATCATCCAAGCCTTTTTGAAAAAAAATGCGTTAAAACTATTTAACGAACCACCTTTTAAATACACGGTTCATGAAGTTTATACCTTGATATCCTATAGAAATCAGCATTTTTTCCGAAATAAAAGTAAGCTACCTATGTCATTCTGTGACCCCTAAACAACCAACTACTAAGCAGTCGATCCCTTATTCAGCGAACAAAGCTATTCCCCGGGCACCGTAGATTTTCCGAAATAAATAGCAGTCAAGGTTGAACTGCCAAATCTTACCCAGACCGTTCAGCTGTGCCCTTAGTACTAGATTAATATGTTTCAAATCATGATCAAAACTATCATTGCTTACGGTTTCGCCCAAATATTGCAATGTACATAGCCATACCATACAATATACTTGGCAACGATGGGCTAAACGTAAACAATGATTATTTTGAGTACAGTACACTACTAAGGGCACTGCTCTAGCGTAATTGAGTAATAAACATCAATGGAAACTTTCGCGTTTACGATAACTCTAGGTTATTCCTACGGGTGCACCCGCTTCGGACACGTATATGATGTGCGGTGTGTCCCAAATTTCAATTAATTGACTGGTTATTATATGAAAGAGTAACAAATACACAGACATCCTCACAAACTTTCGCATTTATAATATTAATACCTAATAATAGTGTGATTAGAACAAATAACATTCTCGTGACCTTGCTGATCGGTCCGCATAGGTCACTTGTATATATTAATATTCGCGACAAAAAACCAGTCGCATTAAAACTTGTTCAAGTAAGGTAGATCGTTTATTAAACAGACGTAAAGGAATAGATTGATAGGAATAATTATTTCTTTACGATTTGTAAGGTGATAGGAAAATAACTACGTGGGTTCCTTGTTTATATGTGCTGTTCTTCTCAGTTGAGGTCGTGTTCCGATCCGGTGGTAGTGTAAAAAAATATATATAAATGTAACTGACAATTTGTAAGCGCCCCCGAAGGCCTATGCAAAATAAAGACATTTCATTTCATTTCATTTCATTTCATGTTACAACTTCACATTTTATTATTACATTACTCAGATCATGTAACTTGTTTCTTTGTCTCAATAAGATGTCAGCTTTTTTTTATCATAATTACTAGATTATTCCCGCGGCTTCACTCGCTTTGGTAACGTCTACTATAGTAGCGAGTATCCTATGTCCCAATGTAAGTCATTATCTATGTACATGCTAAATTTCAGCGAAATCCGGCCGGTATTTTTTGCGTGAATCAGTAACAAAGACATCGATCATTTGATCTAGTGCAACATCACCCTACCTTTATCGCACTACTCTCCGACGTACGAGGTTTCATCCACATGAACTGGACTCGTGGCCTTCGTCCAGGTTTCAGTTTGCGCGCTCCTTTCTGCCGCGAATGTGCCAGATGTGGAATGGGCTTTCTCCTGAGGTAATCCCAGAGCGCTTTTACATCGGGCTCTTCAAGAAAGGTGTAAAAACAGCTCTTCTTCAAAGCCGGCGATGCATTGGCGACTCCTCTGGTATTGCAAATGTCTGTAGGCGTCGATGACTGCTTTCCATCAGGTGGCTCGTCCGACTTATCGTTAGGTACTACAAAAAAAATACCATAAATACATCCTCATAAATTTTCGCATTTATAATATGATTAAGGGGCTAAAACCGTTATTGTCCCACTGCTGGGCACGGGTCTTCTCACAGAATGAGAGAGTTTTTAAGGCCATAGTCCAACGCGCTGGCCAAGTGCGAATTGGTGGACAAGATAATGATGAAAACCGTATGTTTTACAAATCTACCTTTACACCACTATTTTACTATTTAGTAATCAGTTGGCCACCGATTACTGCCCGCGTTCATAAATCATCAATTTCACAGTAAATCATTGTTTCGTGGACATTATGTCACGACAAAAAATCTATGACATTACATTACAACAATTTATATCTATTGACATTGAAAGTACTGTGTCAAATGTACGTAATCACATTTTTCCATGACATCTTTTGACAGGTAAATGTGTCGATATACATTCTATAAAAAAATACTACTTCGACTGACACGGCACGCATCTAACCCGTAGTATCTGTGTGTAAGCGAACACTTGCTTACACTCATAAGCCACTTGACCACAAATACGTTAGTAGAGACGATTTTCCTCAATCCGGGACCAGTTTTGTGACTGACTAAAACTATAACAGCTAGAGGTCCTTTTGTGGCACCATCGCAATTAAAATGCTCGCCGTGATCAAACTCCGCTGCACTTTCTATGACGAACAATGAACTTCGTACGATACACGATTGTAGCCTTTAAGTTAGTGGCACAGATGCTAATTTTCCATGTAAATTTTAACTTAAACCATGAACGAGGCGACGCTGACAATGCTTCGAAAGTGACAATAAATAAAAAGCATTTTATTGTATAGCGCATGCAACCACGACAGGTTGTCTGATGTTAACGGCTTGTTAAGGTTACGTGCGTTCAAACAGCCGGTGTACAAAACGAGTACGCTTGATATGTATTACCTGAGGGCAACGAAACATTCACTTTAAGCGTCAATTGCTAAGCGCTGCTTACGTCATCGTTGAGCGCTAAAAACAAATGGGCCGTCTGTAGGCCACGAAACTTCGCTACGAATGTGCGAAAAAGTTGATATTTTCCCCTGTAATTTGAAATTAATATTAATAGAAATTTTGTGGTTTTGTGGCCCTCCGGCGGCCGATACCGCTATTCGCTTAACGCTGCCAGCGTTAGCGTTTAGCGAATTTTGTCAAATGCCCTTCTAAGATTAAACAAATACAATTGTTTTTAACACTCTGCGCAGACGTTTGCTGCGTACAGCGATTAATGCTTTAAGCGAATGCTTTGTGGCCCTCGGGTTATTGTTTTTATACCTTCAAACGACAAGTTTCACTCGTCTCGTGATATCATCGACACGTTTACGTTCACCATTACGCCCGTAAAACAATCGCATGGCCTTTGCTATTATACTGCCAGTACAAACAAACATACAGATGCGTAATTATGTTTTTTAGTAATAGGGGTCAATTGGACTCTGTATCAGTTCGTAGTACCTACGCGTCGTTGACCTCATATCGGGAGTGTGCAGATGAATAGCCAGCCCAATTTAAACGGTCGTAATACACACTCGATGCAATTACCTATCTCTAAACGTTGCACAATGTACACGCTTCCTAATTGACTACATTTTTAGATTGATGATTTAGTAACGAACAATTTTCTATTGATTTCCGTTTTACATAAATATATCAAGAAGTGATGGTTAATCATGTTTGTTCGTACTAATAACAACACACACATGCGTGCTAGAATGGCGTAACAAAAGGCAATTAAAATGTGCAGTTGTTCATTAGATTCGTTTTGTACATAATAGGAGTAATATGTATAAATGCATAGGGAAGGAAGTGGCGGGCAACCTATTTCCGCTATTATACAAATAACCACAGGGTTATTTGAAAAGTTAAAAACTAGGAATCGATCATAGCAATTCTTAACCATATTATTCCGTGGCACATTGCTCCTAAAGTCGATTAATTGGTAACAACTTTACTATTTGATGGGAACTATCGATCAGGCACCTACAGCCTGAAAATAACTTGCTGTCTAGCATCGCATAACGACATTTTTGGTTCAGCAATATGAAGCGAAGTGAGCACAAAGGGGTGCCGGGAGTCGGAAAAAATTCATAAACATTTTCATGCTCCGAAAGGTATGTTAAATATGTTCTGAGAACGTGTTTCAGATTTAAAAAATGTTTAAGTATTGTTATGTAACATGTAAACATTGAATGCCTTCAGGCTTGAAAATAGGTAGATAGACCAAACTTTCGCTCCGTTAATCACTAGGCAGCAGGCCGTCTTAAAGGATCTAAATCTATAGTGCAACTAGCTGACCCAGCAAACGTTTCGCCATATAAAAATAAA
Organism: Spicauda simplicius; assembly: GCA_949699795.1. Lineage (NCBI taxonomy): Eukaryota > Metazoa > Arthropoda > Insecta > Lepidoptera > Hesperiidae > Spicauda > Spicauda simplicius. The sequence continues at coordinate 6,966,244 of OX453058.1, read as the reverse complement.
AAAAAATGTCAAGGGTGGACAACTCTTATCACTAAGGGGTATGAAAAATAGATGTTGGCCGATTCTCAGACCTACTCAATATGCCCACAAAATAAAATTGTGTACATATAAGTTGTATAATAAAGAAAGTAACCTACATTTAAAAGTTTACCACATAAAAGTAAATTAGAACTGCGTTGAACATTTCGATCGTCGATTTGATGGTATGTCGCCACACGATTAATCGTCATGTGGTTTTAGATATAAATTGCCTAATTTATTTTATGTCGTCTGCTGCCCCATAAAACACGTTATCTAACAGCTTTTCGTCGCTTTCGCTGACAAAAAACAGCAAATGGAAAACCTATAGAATGTTTGAAACGGATATAACTTATTTCGTAACCCTTTGATCCGATTCCGTACCGATTTAGCTCCATTGTACCGATCTAGTTATAATTGATCAAGTCGCTAGTTCCAATTCCATTGCTCGTTTCACAATTGTGAGAGCTTAATTAACAACCGTTTGGCTCTATTGCCCTTTGCTCATTGCTTCCACAAGCAATATCTCGTTATGAATGGGCGTCATTGGTAATTGCTTAAAAATTAAGTTGAATCGTTTATTCTAATTAAAACGTAACGTTAGCAGTAACAATTAGCTAATTAATGCTAATTTAGAAAATGAAAAAAAGATAAATAACAGAGCAGTGAATAGTGCACGGTAACGGTAGAGTGATCGTATCCGTGCCGCTGTGATTGTGTAATCGGCATAACGTCGTACGTATAATGTTTATAATTTACAATACATATATTTAATTTGCATATTAATATTAAGACAATATATATAAAAGATAATTTAGTAACAATGATTATGGTTTAAAATAACTTTCTTATCATGACGTAACCTTTGCAAAACGGAAGTAATGGTCAAAAAATGACAAAGGCAAACTGAAGGCGTTGTTAGAACCGAAAATCGTGAACTAAACATTCAAAACTTAACTTTCGATTCGTTTCAAAATTGCGTTCTAGATTTAGTTTTTTATAATAATGATGATAGCATCAAGTAGTAAGATGCAATAGTTTATGAAATTACGCAATGGAGATGAATCAGTGTTGTGGAGCGCACTCGCGGCGATGACCCGCGGGACGGTCGCTCACCTCCGCGACAACGAGTCTGCGCTTCGGTCTAATATTCACGAACTTCATGAACCACTTCGATGCACTTAGATATCTGCCTGGATCTATTAAGCTTATTACGGTCTCTCTTGCATCGTCAATCGTTATTACTGCCAATTTCATTGGCAATCTTTCTCAGCCTTTTGCCATCTCAGCTCGTCCCGATTTGATCGATATTATTTCTTGCACCTGCATTCCTTGTGTGACTATTACCTTTTTCTCCTTTTATAAGTTCCGTTAATTTTTAGGCACTCCCAACAATGATTCATCATTGATGAATATAATTTTCTCATTAGATTCAATTTTTAAAGCGATGTTACTCTAGGCATTCTTGTTTAATCATTATCAATCTTATAATTTTTAATCCTGTCAAACACTTCCAACATTTTATCCCTTATTCCAGCTTCACTTGAAATATCATACAAACTTAGTTCTAAAGCGAAACTGCTAATTGTTTATAATTATGGTACAAATTGTGTACTACATAGGTACTTACGTATACTTTAGTTTAATTATATACTAAATGTACGTGGAGAGTAATAGGTAATTAGATTACGATAAGTGTAATAATAATTAAACCAATCACATTGTGATATATTTGAATAGAGGCAATTTGATTAGGACAACACAATGACTAAGGTTCATTAGCAATTACTCTTACAGCACTTTTAGGCCTTGCTCCCTTTGAATTTAGGCTCTATTTATTTTGCTGATTGCATTTGTCAGTTATACTCGTATTGGTCGTTGTAGTTCAGGGAATATTTTAGAAGTGTATATAGTTACTATTTTTTATGTCGTATTTATCATTAAGGTGGCATTAGATCAATTTTATTTGCATGTGATGTGATACTGCTTTATTGTGTTATGTGAAGGTACACTTATAAATATTTCTATTCGATTGTTATAAACTTCTCATTAAATGTATTGTATTAAAAGTGCCAAAGTTTGTAAGGAATTATGTTTGTTTGTGACTCTTTTACGCAAGAAGTTCTAATCGGTTTTGCTAAATACCGGGACACATAGTTTATGACCTACATTAACACAGGATGCTCATGATCATAGTCAACGTGATAAATGCAGGCGAAGTCGCGGGATTAACCTGGTCCCATATAAAGTAGATGTCTCTTCCTCTTCCTCTCAAACCTGACCTATATCTACTTATATCATAAGACATGGAGCGAAAAATCAGTTCCATTATCACTGGTAAGAATGTCAAGTGTTTAAGTAAAAACACGTTATTTTTTAAATGTAGCAGACTAAATTTAATCTATTAATCCATAAATACTGTTTAGGAGTTGTGTATGTACGTAGTTATACATACAAATCAAAATATAGGTATATTATATATTGAAATTGAGAACTAATCACGTTACACTTCTGTGAATATCAAGTTTATATTATAAGGGTTTAATTACGATCAAATGTCGTCCACAAGGAACGGCGACTAGTATAATAACTAATTGAAATTACTATTTTCTGCCGCCATTACTTGTCTTAAAATCAAATGGCAATAGAAATATATCAATGAAATCATCGAAGTCGTCAACGCTAGTTTTAGGTATGATTATTGTGATTGATCTATACTAGTGTTATACTAGGTAGTAGGTACAAGATATTCACTACGTCGTATTGTTTATTATATTAGCACACATATAAATATACACTTTCAAACATTGTCATTTCTAATTATAATGATTATTGTACATTAAACATTTTTGTTTAACGTCATGAAATTGCAAAGATAATCATTGTTTTTTGTCTTACGATGGACTATTATTAAATTAAAGGTAATACATTTAAATATATTAATAGAATACAGATTATTTAATCAAGTCTTTGCTTACATGTATATTCATTGTTTAAAGTAAATAATGTTCTCGTGAAATATCCAACATTCAACACTCTACGCTCTATTTAATCCTCTTAAGGGCAGTTTCAACACGTTCACATTCAGTTGACGCTTGTAATGAACTAAGACTTTAGGACATAACAGAGTTTAAGACCTTTAAGTTTTAATAACAACAAAATGTATATTATATTATGCTTTATTATTGTATTTTGTAACATTATTTTTTTTCTTGGAACAATAAAGGTGCCTAATCTGTAATCTTTCAGATAAAAGGATTCCTCAATTTTGTCACTAAAAATCATTATAAGGCTACTTGTTCAATCGATTTGCCTAGTAGTTCAAACTTTCAATTAGTGTAAGAGACAGTAGGTTAAGTACTTGACTGTTTCGGCGTCATGGTAATGTTTACTGTGTTAACAACGGTGTATTTATTCAGTGATAACAGGAGGCGCCTTAAGGTGATATGGCACGAGACATGCATTTGGGGTTATCGTGTCATAGAAGTAGCAAGGGCACATGCACATCGTCTTAAGTATATGTGGTCACAGCAGCCCTTAGATGGATACCAATAATACTAGGCGTGAGATCCTAATGCTGTTAGACACAAATGCAAAATCATTACAAAATTGAAGATTATAGAACTTCATAGTTCGATTGCAGCATCTCATTTCTACCTTAGTATAAACTGTTGTTCTTATTTGTAGGTGTAGTACATCAGGGATAAAAATATAAGGTGTTTTTACTAATTCCTCAGAGGAACGTTTAATCTGTGATCGACTTCCTATATGTTCATGTACAAAAATGACCAATCAACCTGGTAGTAATACGAGTACATTGTTCAACATAAGCAGTACCCAGAACAAAGTGTCAGAATTGTGTGTCTGCCAAACCTTAATAATGATAGAGATGGTAATAAAGGTCATCTTAATGGTTACATTATATCCTTTTTCTACTTATCTACTACAAAATCTGGTGTATGATAATGAGCTATCTGTAAATATTAATTTCCCTCTTCAGAGATGTATCTATATGTGGCTATCCTCGTCCGATTAGCTCCAGCCACTTTTTAAAAATATTATCTACCTGTCTTTGTAATTCGTCTTTGCATTTCTTTGGAACTGCCATACCGTAATCATCATCTGATCTATCCAAACCGCAACCGTGTATTCCACAGTGGAATTATAGAGAATTAAAGGAACTGTTTTTCATCGGCCATGTTGGTTCAGTGCCCTTTTAAGCCACGTTTAAATGGTTGCTGGGGTACAAAAGATACGAAACGCTTACCGTAGAATTACGGTAAACAGCTACATTTATCTTATGTACATACATTAATGGTATATGACGGTAGTTGACGGTACCTAACATATAAATAGTTTGTTTTACTAAAACATTCATAAGACTTTAATAATAATAAATACTTAACTTTAATACAAGATATATACGTATAAGTAGTAAAAGCCTAATGAGCAGTGATAGCCTGATGGTTGAAACTTGCCCTCTCGATCGGGAGGTCCGAAGTTCAAACTCAGGCACGCACCACAGATTTTTCTAAAATTATGTACGAATTGGAAATTAATTATCATTACTTTTCGATGAAGGAAAACATCGCGAGGAAACCTACACACCCAAAAGTTCATTAAAGAAAAGTTCTCGGAGGTGTGTGAAGTCCACCAATACGCACATGGCAAGCACGGTAGACTATGGTTTAAACTCTCTCATTCTAAGAGAAGACCCGTGCCCAGCAGTGCGACAATAATAACGGGATGAGAGATATACGTATAAGAGGCGTAGAACAATTGTTGTATTGAGGTACTTCTAGCATGATATTTGGTAGTTGACTCAATCTACTTAGTCAAGCAGCTCTTAGAAGCTGATCACATGGAAACGACATTCATGAACATGCTCCATAGCGTGTGTAGAATTTTGTTTTATAGCATTTGGTTTTTAAATTATTTGTACGAGGCGAGACACGTACGACGTTTAAGACTTATCATTACTCGACGCCTCTTTGGTGGACTGTGCTAAGCTTGCGACATATTTTCTCCTCCTTTAAAAGATGTCTTCGTCATCTCATAAACATAACTCTCTAACGCTTTATACACTCTAATTTTTCTAGTATCGAGGGTGCCACGGACAAAGACGAATATATTAACACCCAGTCCCAGAACAGAAATCTAAATTATCTTTTAAATATCTGTCCGACCTGGGATCTAACCTGGAACCTACTGCTTGTCAAACCGTTAAGGTGAATGCTCCGCCACGCGAATCGTCATAAATTATATTACTCTTTTCATCCAAGTGCTATCTGTAGAGCCATAAACCTAATACTTTCTTTCATAAATAAGTAGATAAAGCATTTGTTTCAAAATATTATTTTTTTTATTACTGGATATGAATTATTTTTGTAAGTTTAATGTCATGTCGTAAAATTTTAGACGCACAATTCAGTTTTAGAACGTTTGTTGTCATATTTTTAATTATGGTTTAAACTTCGTGCCAAACGTTCTACTTTATTGCTATTAATATTAGGTGTGATATAAAGATTATATTCTATAGACCAATTGCGTTGATTCCTATCTTATCCAAAATATTCGAAAGAGCCGTACATATAAGAATCACAAAATTTATAAGAAAACACAGTATTTTGAACAATAATCAATATGGTTTTCAGAAACACAAGTCCACAGTACTGGCTACCTTCAACCTAATTAATACAGTGCTCCGCTATATTGACAGGTCAATGCCAGTCGTAGCAGTCTTCTTCGACATGACTAAAGCGTTTGACTGTGTTGATCATTCTGTCTTGTTGAAGAAATGTGAAGCGTATGGACTACGAGGACCTGTCCTCAATTGGTTAAGCACATACATAAGCAACAGGAGCCAATACGTCGAAATTAAATATCTCGATGGAAAAATGGTAGAAAGAAATTGTAACTCAGAAATTAAATATAGCAAAACGGGTGTACCCCAAGGTAGCATACTGGGCCCACTATTATTTCTCATTTATATAAATGACTTGCCCACCATAACCGACCATTACTGCACATTATACGCCGACGATATTTCTGTAATAATCCCGAATAAAAACAATGATCATAACTATTTTCAAAATGATATAAATGACACAGTACATCGAATCATACATTGGTTAACAAAGAATAACTTAAGCGTCAACTTGACCAAAACTAAGTACCTGCAGTTTCACAACACACACCTTAATTACAAAAGTATAAAAATTATGTATGATAATCATTACTTGAATGAAGCAGATTCTGTTATATTTTTAGGGATAGCACTGGACCATAAATGTACATGGAGGTCACATATCTGTATGGTTTGCAATAAAATAAATAAATTTGCTTTTGCACTGAGACGTTTGACAAAATTAACCAATGAAAAAACAGCACTTATTGCCTACCATGGCTTTGTGGCTTCTATTTTAAGTTATGGCATCGTATTGTGGGGCAACGCAGTTAACATTAATGAAGTATTTATAGGACAAAAACAATGTGTTCGAGCTATCTGTAATGCAACAAGCTTGACAAGTTGTAAGCCATTATTTAAAAAACTAAAAATATTGCCATTGCCCTGTGTGTATATATATGAAATCTGTAATTTTGTTCATACGCACCAACATCTATTTATAAAAAAGGGCGACTTAAATTATAATTATAGAGGAAGATTTCACAACCAATTAGTATTGCCTCTAGCTAAAACCGCAAAGTTTAGTAACAATGCTTTCTCTATGGCCATAAAAATTTATAACAAGCTACCCACAGACATAAAAGCCAAGTCTAAGACAACTTTTAAAAGTACGCTGAGGATGTGGCTTCTAGAAAAATGCTTTTATTCGGTGGCTGAGTACTTTCATCTAATGAAATAATTAAATATGTAAAATGAATTTATTGATTTATTGTATTGTATTAATTTATCTATTAATTTGTATTGACCAATGAAAATAATAATAATATTAGTAATATTGACATAAAATGTATACTGAAATTGACATTGTATAATATAAAATGAGTATATGTATATAGCGTTGACTACCCACTAAAATTGTGACGATACCACTAAATTGGATAAATGTAATGATAATGTAATGCAATGTATTAATTATTTTTATTAGCTTAGGTATTTAGATATTATATCAAATTATGGAATGAATCAATATTTTGCATGCTTTATTAAAGCTAAATGTGAGAAAATTGTTACAACATATGCCAACCTAATTGTACCACATTTAAAGCAAATAAATGAATATGAATATGAATATGATATATGAGGCTTTTGTTTACCACTTTCTTTTTTAATAACTCATGCTACACGGCCTCTCTCTGTGGGTGTAGTAAAGGAAAGCAAAAAATATAATTGACAGTGTGTGAGTCAAAGTCGCAAACGGATGATTCCGTTTCAACAAATTCAAAACTTTATTTTTTGTAAAAAAAATAAAGTTTAAAATTTGTTGAAAAACTGATAAATATCGGTTTATGGGGATAAACTTTAATGTTTTTTTTTTTCATTATTAGTATTTGCTCTTATAGCGGATAACCGCTATAAGAGTAATACACACTTTGTAGGAATTTTAAGCATCTGCCTATTAACGGTTCGAGTGATTAAACTCTGTGAGATACACGAATAGGATTCCGTTTCTACCCTTTTTGTTTCGGAACTCCAAAAACTAAAATAATCACTTATATAACCGAAGATCGAATCTGGAACTAGTCAGAGCACTATAGTGAACAATATTAAAAATGGACTTGATTTTTAATCACCATATTCCTATTGACTTCAACAACTTACACTTGTGTTAGAAACAAACTGGTTGATAAAAAGAATGAATAATGATGACAGACAAACGCGTGATAGGAAATGATCTTGTAAGGATTCCTTTATTCCGTCCGAAAGTCTACTTTGACTTGTGACATCTACTATAGTTTTGGATCTCACTAAGATCAACAAAGCCTTTTTGTGTATATGTGTTATGTAAATCTAAGTATCGTATTAAAATTATCATTTCTCTTTGCAGGTTTTCAAATGACAACTATTCCGAAGTTTTGGTGAAGGTAAGCTTAGTATCTATATACATGTTTATAGTTACAACATATAATCTCGCAGCATAATTATTGTAATCATTAAATGTCCCTTCACATTTCCATATCACAGCTTAATATTCTCGTGATTACTAAAATCCCAAGTAAAACCCTTGACATTCTTCAGGGGAAGTTTGACGACCTCCATTATTCATACACATAGCCGTTGTATGAAATAGCTATAGTAGTGTAGTATAAAACAATAACGTGGCTGCCATGACACGTAATCCATCGCTTTTCGCATGTTAATTAAACAAAAACACTCAATGCTGCTCGCTATGGCTTTAGTAATTTAATAATTCACTCTTACAAATTTTTACCTTTCATTTCACTAAATAATTAGTTAGTTTCACATGATATTTAATTAAATTAAGTAAATACTATTTATTACTCCTATAATAACGGTAACTACCTATATTGTTATACCTGTTACTATATTCGGTGAATCAATGTGTATATCAAAACACTGAAAGTGGATATTAAGTCCTTATAAGCAAATATTTACGTGTCTACAATCTTCAATCGAGCTGCTTATATAGCCACGCACCGCCGGCTCTCCGTTCCGGTAAAAGGCCGGTAATTACCCGCAGGTAACAGGCATTCCATCTAAGTTCACAAGGGTTGCAGCACCTGCACTGCGGTTGGGGCATACCAGATGTCACTTGGATGTCAATAGCCCGACTTCACCGCTTGCCATCTGCTTACATTTTTGCAAGCTTTGTTAGCTTGCTTCGTAGATCGTACGGCTGAAATCTTGGAACTTCATATTTAAATACTAAAGCAATTGAACTGATATTTAAGATACCTAATATAACCATTACAAATTCAATTATGTGATACTATTGCTCATTAAATTGGCTGACATGGAAGGTGGCCATAGCCATGACTCAAGTATTCAAAATGACATCGTGTTCAGGTTTATTAGATTTGTGCCAAATTCACGCAAGTCAACAAGAGATGGCGCTATTATATTCTGAATAGCGCTATCGATATTTTTCGTGGTTTAACATATATATATATGTATACAAATTCCAAATTAAAACTATTGAAACACGGCCGCTCCCTACCGAAGAATCACCCTTCACCAACAGCTCTTCTTGATAAAAAGGTACACAAATGAAACATAACCTTGAATTAAAAAGTCTGTAAATCTCATTTGCCTCTCATAAAACTTTGCATATTGCATGTAAAGTATAATGTAGGCTAATAATCATTATCTCCGTTTGGCAAGAGGCGAGTTCTCTCATCCATGAAGACAAATGATAGGTCCACGTGTGCGCTCTATTTGTTGCCCGCATCCAGTGGCCTAATTATGCAATTTGAATTATAACCATGTTGTGAATTTAATAGTATGCACGCTATCTGTGCTACGGTGTAATACGTTTATGCTTATCTGCTGTATGTCAGCACGTTATAATGACGTACAGATTTCAATCCAGGCTTGATTTCTGCGAAGTTTTAGGACTAATAAGAATACTAATTAATAATGAAAATATTATATAAAGGAGATGATTAAACGATATATAAAATAGGTATTTTTTACCAAGTGACTAATAGGTACTGTAGGTATGTATAAATGGAGTATCTCGCACTTGGCTGTAACCGGGTGGAATATGGGCATACTGCGTCGGTAGGACAGTAGTAGTAATAATAAGTTGATGACTGATTATGATAAAAAATGAACTTTATATGACTTTATTATTATTACATTCATTGTAAATTAAACAAAATACAGTTTTTTTTTGTATTTTTTTAAATTTTTGATCGTATCTCACACAGGTTGCCTTGTATAACTTGGTTCAATAAGAAATGACATCTAGAATGACGATATTTCTATTTACCTCTCACAAATTTACTATAACGTGAAAGCTAGAAACCCATATCCTCTTTCGATCACAATGTTCTCGTATGTATAAACCAATTTATATGTAATTCCTGTGTTTACGTCAACCTTACCCATTGAATAATATACTTGTGTCATACAGTTTCAATAACAAACAAGTTAATTAACCGTGTCAGTGTTAGCACCAAACTAAACAATATAACCCCGTATGAATATACTGCTACTACAATTTTCCTTCACAACGCTAATGCTCTCAATAAAACCCACGCATTTGACGCATTGCGACGTCCTTGCCGCTAAGTACAGCTCTTTATTCCTAGAAAGATAACTTATTTCTAAGTTAAGCTCGTGATTTATTACTGGGACCACTTCGGTAACGGGGACCGTTCTCGGTATTCAATACTTCGATTTACATACGAATTTTATACGATTTCACCTTCAGGACATAGAGTTTTAATAAACTCAATGTCCTGAAGGGTTATCTTTACTAGTTATCTTTTTACTCAAAGTTTGCCATTAGGCCATAGTTCACCGAGCTGGCCAGGTGCGAATTGGTGGACTTCACACACCTCTGAGAACTTTTTTTTAAAGAACTCTCGGGTGTGTAGATTTCCTCACGATATTTCCCTTCACCGAAATGCAGTGATAATTAATTAATAATACGCAGATAATTTCAGAAAAATCAGTGGTGTCTTGCCTTGGTTTGAAACTCGGACCTCCATGTATTGAAAATTATGGTCTAAGTGGTTCGTGGGATAAATACATATAGCCTGGTGACAGACAGACGAACAGCAGAGTATTAGTATTAATAGTCTCGTTTTTACCCTTAGGATGCGGAACCTTAAACAAACACATTAAAATTCGTCCACCCGTTTAAGCGCTACGATGCCATAAAAGTATACCTACACACGTTAGACTTAAATTGGAAGGGATTTTTAGGGGTAAAATGCTTACTTTGTTGCCTTTTACTATTAAAAAGTTGATGATCGCGCTGAATAAGGAAGCGTGACCACATCCTATTCCATATCCGGCAGTGAAATGAAAAAGAATTAGAAATTACGTACGCATTATATGTACTTCAGTACCTAATACCTCATTATAATTGGCTAGGTGTATTTATTTTCACCAAAAGATATTCTTACCGCATAAGATGAATCATACGTCTCCGAAACCAGACTGAATAACTTTACTGGTTAAATGAAAGTCATGCGCAATACAGTTCCAATGAAAAAATATTATAGTATTGCAATTGTTAATTATTTATTAATCATATTGCCGGCATATGTTCAGTATGCACATTTAATTTATTTCTTACATTATAGCCTTTGTATAACGTCATAAGTAACAAAGTAACCTTCCAAATGGATAAATACAAAAATAATATACAACTTGTGTCCGATGAGTCACGTCTCGGTGGAACCGGTCCCGGATCGGTCTCGCCGGATTGACATTCAGTCTAGAGAACTCTACCGGCTCTATCCCGAATCAAATGCTCTATTTTACTCTATCATAGGGTAAGCTTATTGTTTTCGTTTCTCACTTTACATTTCTGTTCCTGGCGCAGAATTTGTGTGAATTTTCTGTTTCTAAATGAAAGTCATGAGCAATACAGTTTCAATAAAATTCACACCATAAAATTGCAATTATTAATTATTATTTAACACATTTACGGCATATGTATTAGCCAGTCTAGTATAACGTCATAAGTAACAAAGTCACTTTCCAAATGGATAAGTACAAAAATAAAATAAAACTTGTATCCGATGTATCACGTCTCGGTGGAACCGGTCCCGGATTTATCTTTCACAAAGGAAAAGAGCATATGACATAATGTCACGACAGATCTGTCGAGAGTGGAACCACGAAGGTGAAAAGAATAGAGTCACCCATGAATAAGATAGGTTAAGTTTCATTCCTACGAAGCGTTTGAGAACAGGTATTTATCTGTTCACTGCTAGGCCTCCCCTTACTCGGAATTTTTGTCAATATTCAATCCCGGGAATAAGGCGATCCCGGGAAGGACGGCGGTATGTGTGGTCGCATACCGTCGTAAAGACTAGACGGAGCGGTGGTCCCAGCCACTCATCTGGGAGGAGCCCGATGGGGCAATGCGCTCAGAGGATTCCGGTTGCATTCCTTTGGAAGTCCCGGAGTCCTCTTCATTGCGCCGAGGACGGCCACCGGGGGGGTTTTAGTGCGGTAAAAATCCCACATTACCCTGCGTCGCTCCCATGGTGTCGGGTACCTTTTGGAAGGTTTCCCCCTCTAGAACAAAAAAAAAGTGGGCATTGATGGTAAGATGCTGATGTACAAGTCCTGTCACCTAGTCGCCTCCTACGTCTTGCTATTCAAGTCAAATACCGCACCGCACACAACATATGTACCTCAAGTTAGTCCTTGTAAAGTCCTCTTAATTCGAATTTTCTCATTCCAGATCATAGTAAAAATACCTTAAATATGTCATACAAGAATATAATATCTACAACATCCCATGAAATGATCTATGTAAACTCAATTTCTACATCCAAATGTACGCTCATAGATGCTTTGTTTGTTATTAATATCGAGCAGAGACCGTGTCTCTATTATTTTTAGACTTAGACGTACTGGCGTTGTAGGACTTCATGTTGTTCTATGTCTATATAACGTATGTATTGTATTGTCAGCATTACGTACATTTCACCCACAAAACAATCGCTTTCCTCAAGGTCAATTTTAACATAATCATGATAAAGAGAACGTTACCGCCACGTGACAGTTGAGGCCTTGTTACAAATCTGTTAACTGTTGTGGCGAATATAACATTTGCATATTACGTAGAAATGAAATGAAATTTCCCTTTTACTTACATTTACAATATGTTGGTAGAAAACCCGCCGACGACCATGGTAAGTGGTCACTGTCACATATGAAGTCGGTCTAACTGAGGTTAATGATGTTGAGCTTGTTGATGAAGACGCTGACAATTATTTTGAAGAACTAAGAAGAATACATATTCGTTTTCCTCAATGTACATTACACACTTACACTTCTACTCTGATATGATGAACGAAAACGTAAACAATAATTATTAAAGGAAATATAGTAACGTGGAAATATCATTAATTGCGTTTCGATGGAAGGGTGTAGTTGCCGGCACACTTTTGTATGAGGCGACCATCTTATTCCTCGGGAGTAGCAACGCATCTATGAGTTACTTCAGATAGAATCTATGTTCTGTATGAAGTTGCTTACAGATGTCCATGGGCGGCGGTGACCACTTACCATCAGGTTGACTGCATGCTCGTTTGCTACTTCATTATTCTTAAAAAAACTTATAGAAAGGATAGAGATACGTTGCTACCCCTAATCTACGTTAGAACGTAAAAAAATAATTAATTCATTTAAAATATGACGAATAATAGTGTAAATATATTGGCTATTATTGAAAGTATTTTAAACGCAGCTGTCCAAACTTCGTTGTTTAATTATAGTGAACACACGAAGCCAATTTTTACACTCATGCAACAAATATTTACCTTTGCCCGTCACATTGCTCCCATTGGGAATAGGTTTGTTGATTTGTATGAAAATATATTAATTCGTGAAGTTTAGGATGGTTCTAGCAATTCCCTTATTTGTCTATTTTCGCAATTATTCAAAAAGCCTTGTGACGCCATAATTTTAAGAAACTAAACGTCATTGTCACGCTAATTTTGAAATTTATTTCTGTTGATAAAGTGAGAAATGTATTTTGACTTTCGTTTCGGGCCTGGGTTTAGTGTTCCTATTCATATTTATGTATCTCTACTTCTATGTACTATGTAGGGCTATAAGTATAGGATAGCGTTATGGTGTTTAAATACACGGGATACGTGTTAATACCAGGCTAACAGTACTGTGTTACCATTAATCCATCCCGTTCGCTTATAAATAAACGATAGTAGTGTTGACATTTAAAATGTAGCACTCCGCAGTTCATTGTGGCCTCGGTGCCAATCGGAGCTTCGGACTCGAGGGCCGTACGTACCTAACGCTAACCTTCTCCGAATTGGCGCATTTGGAAGAAATTTTTGAAGAATTTAACGCTATGAATAAAGATGTGGACGTGATAGTAATATTAATAAATAATTAATTGAATCCTAATCTTTTTCTAAAATTTTAGGTTCAATTTAAATCTTTACTGAAGAAATTTTATGGCTGACTAGGACATTATTACCTGGGATTCGCCCATGTCGATCATATAATTTTTTGCTAAATTTGGTCAGTGGTTTTAGCGTGAAAGTATAAAAAACATACATAGTTTGTAGGGTCCATGAATATTTCCTCGCCAACTTTATAATAGAAATATCATTTAATAAAAGGACAAAGATTTGAGATATGTAGTTCGACATTGAAAGTTGCTTGGAATCGATAACTTCCGTTTGTTTTTATTTAACCGCCAACAAACTAAACACTATCACAAGTAAACAGCCAAAGTCGTCACCTAGAGAAAATATGAAACGATTTGACAACCATTGAGTGACACTATAGCCTTCGGGTAATTGGAAGGCTCGTCCGTATCGACCGGAACGCACAACCACAACCTTGGACGCACACCCAGTTTCACAGAACACCCTAATGTTTTCCTATATAATAAAATGAACTAATAGACAATAGACACGTGCACTATGGGCTCCGCGTTGATTAAAAAATATGGTCATAAATTCTTGAGTAGAGACACGTAAAACATAACCCCGTGGGTTATTTACGATGTTTACCACACATTTAGTCCTTTATAAACCTTATACACGTTTGTATTGTCCGACAAACTCATATCTGCGTGTGACGGTTTTCGAGAACAGCTGTGTCGTGTGTTGCCAGTTTTATCAGCGATTTTCCAATTACCCTAGAATAACGTTAATTTAATAGAAGATGACTTAGAATTTTAATAGAATAAATTAGAAATCTTATAAACTCCATCTTATCCTCGAAAGAAAAACGGGTGTCTGTCATTTATTCGGTGGTGAATAATTTTATATTATGTCATTTTTATTCAAATAACAGTAACGAGGCGATTATCAGAATTTAATCGCTGCATCCTGAAAGCGAATTTATATCGGACTTTTGTTGGCGAATGTGACGACGTTTTAGGTTTTTAAATTTGGTTAGACGAATATCCAACTTTAAGGATCCTATTGAATTTCATTTTTCATGTATTTCTTTTTCCTAATGAAGAAATTACGTATAATGGGTTCTAAAATACTTCCAAATAATTAAACTAAACTACTATAATTTCGGTAAACAAAGTGAATTAAGTTGTATTAGTTTTAGATTTAAAGTGTGGATAACACATTTTTGTATTTACAATTTTAGAGTAGTGATAGCCTAATGGTTGAAGCTTGCCCTTTCGATCGGAAGGTCTGAGGTTCAAACACTGAGCCAGCCACCACTCATTTTTATTAAATTATGTGTATTTATTAGATTAGAAATTAATTGTCACAGCTTTTCGGTGTAGGAAAACATCGTGAGGAAACCTTTTTTTTTTTTTTTTTTTGTTTTCGAAAGGGAAACTTTCAAAAAGTACCCGACGTCGTGGGAGCGACGCGGGTTATGTGGGATTCTTACCGCACTAAAACCCCCCCGGTGGCCGACCTCGACGCTGCGAAGAGGTCTCCGGGAACTCCGATTGACCGCCGCCGGAGTCCTCAGCGTGTGCCCCATCGGGCTCTTCCCTGGTGGGCGTGAACTGCTCACCGCACCTACTGGTTTTTACGGCAGCATGCAACCACACATGCCACCGTCCTTCCCGGGGTCGCTTGGCCGGACGGGTCGAGCTCCCACTCTTCCCGCCCGCAACCCCGGAAGCCTCTTTTAGTCGCCTCTTACGACAGGCAGAGGGTACCGTAGTCCTATTCTGGTCCCGGAACTACAGGGACATCGTGAGGAAACCTACACACCCGAGAGTTAAAAAAAAAGTTTTCAGAGGTGTGTCAAGTCCACTAATTCGCACTTGGCCAGCGCGGTGGACTATGGCCTAAACTCTCTCATTCTGAGAGAAGACCCGTGCCCAGTAGTGGGACATTAATGGATTGAACAGTTTTACAATTTTAAATGTTAGTACCTACTTAGATACAAATAAGCAGGTCGGTGATATAATTGTTGTGTGTTACATTACATCTGAGCAATAACGCAACATAAATAGACGGCTTAAGTGTGCTTATTGAATTATACTTTTTAAAAGAGTTCTTAAACTACCTAATCACGTTACGTAGTGCTTATACCAAGAACTCACACCGTAACCGTCTTATCTGATAGCTCCATTCACGAGGTTACGCATATATTTAGCGACTAATTCACTAATAGCACACACGTGGCATAAAAGTTTATGAACCCGACTTTGTCTACATTTGTGTCAGTTTAAACATTAAGTATATGGAAAAATTTAAGAATAAAGTGAAATGCAACCACGACTATCCTCTGGACAGCTCTAAGAATATTTTCTTATTTTGTACTATTCAGAGCGCGCGAATTTTACGTGTCGATAGAGGCTTTTCATCTGATACCGAACTATCTCAGTTCTTTAGACGGTGATTTCATCATTTTAAGGGGTTACATGTGTCCAGAATTTTCAAAAAAGAGATTTATACAGATACAGATTATAGTCTTTATAGTATTAGGCGACTTCTGTGAAAGTCAGAGAGCATGTACACATACCAGTCGAAATCATAATCCTCTTTACATTGACTTAGTCTGGCAATAAAGCCTATTTTGGATTATTCAGAACACTACGATTTGTCCGACCGTAATTTGATCAATAAATTATTCAGTTAAACGTCGTCTGCTTAAAATATCAGTCTCAATTTTCAACATATATGTTACCAGATAGTCTTTCTAATAATTTAATACTCCTAGTGTACTAGCTCAGGTAAGCCAACACTAAATTGGATCAAAATGCTATTACCCAGATGTTGCAAGGTCGAGTAACATGGCAATGAACGTGATTGGGTTCTAACTTCGTTTTAGCATGGACGGCCTAATCTCTCATATTCCCTCCACTTTCGTGAGTTTTACATTTTTGGCATCGCCCTCACTCTGCAAAGCGGTTGTATAACGATGCAGGTACGACTGCACCGAAATGTTTTTTTGAGGTTCTACAAATCTTCGTATTTCAACTACGGCGATACCTACGACTGTTCCACACTTATGTATTAGATTGAAGGACATCATGACGTTACCTTTCTTGGATGTTTTTCTTGTAATACTCTGAAAATGTCATAATGTGGAATTAAAAAAAGTATGATATAAGAACAAGTGCGTTGGTCAGTAAGTAAAGACGCAATTTATAAATATTTATGTACATATGTTTTCGTTTTATAAGTGCTTTTACACGTTTTCTGAAAGGACAAATACGTAAAGACGTTCTTACTTTGATCTTATCCGTGGGTGTCAGAAGTCACTTACCATGAGGTGGACGGCATGAGTTACTACTTCCATATTATGAAAGATACTTGTTTTTTTAATATATTCAATTAAACTAAATCCTTCTCATTTATATGACATAAACCGTTTTCATTGTGAGTAGAGACTTGTGTCCTACACAAAGTATAATGTGACCCTAGTTACCTTTTATATTTCAACAACCTGTCATCAAAACATAACGTAATTATAAGAAGAGTATATGGCACATGAAATATTTCGTTGTAACCAATAACGGTAGGACACACTAGATTCCACGGCACTAACGTGTGGCAAGAAACTCGTGAATAGTCGCATACATACTTATGTACTTAGGTGCGAGCAATTGTATCATATTCTGCTCGTTCGCAACAACTTCAAAGAAACTTAGTTGTAGTTGTATGACAGTAACGGGTGCGCCGAGTGTCTGTACTTCATTGACCTACATTATTTCTCTATCTTAGAACTTCGTATTTACCTCAAGTGCAAAATGACGAATGTTACCTATAGCACCAATTTATTTGACTCTGTCTGCAGTCACTTCCTGGTTAATGGGTATCTTCAAGACTATATCTTTTTGGTAACAATGCAAAGAGCTTATCGTTTTTTTATCTATACAAGTAAGTATTATTGCAGTTTTATTCATAAAAAGAAACTTGTTTGAATTCTTGGTTTGCGAGTTTATCACCTAGTTCGTTCGGTTTATGGTATAAACTCGCGAAACATAAATTTTGAGTTGTTCCTTTTTATGAATAAAGGTTCGAATGTCCCATTGATATTAAGGAAGCGAAGGTTTGTGAGGATGTAAGTGTATTTTGTTACACTTTCACGCAAAACTACCGGTCGGTTTTCAATAAAAATTGTGTGCCAATTTTTTGTGAAATCCGACCGGTAGTTTTGACACGTAGTGATGTAATTAGCACTTATATTTTACATGAGGCTACAACCCATTATTGTCCCACTGCTGGGCACGGTCTTCTCTCGGAATGAGAGAGTTTTAGCCCATAGCCCACCGCGCTGGCCAAGTGCGAATTGGTAGAAAAAAAAATACATAATATATGTGTCCTTATATATGACATAGTATACTCATTGTCGTGGTATTGACGTGATTGACGCCGCGGGAATAACCTAGTAACAGATCAAAGAATACCGCAATCAATGAGACGATTACTTAATATACATTTATTACTGGCAACAAAAGCCGTTAGTGAGACAATGAAACTAGGACTAGTGGCCATGATGATTCGTGGAAAAAATGTAAACAATACAGCAGTAATTATGGCAAATACTGACGAAAACAGTGACTTAACGGTTCCTTTAATGTTCACTCTCGCTCGTTCATTGTGTTTCTTCTGAAAGATTTTGGATGAATGACTATTGTTTCCCCGCGGTCTTCCTCTTATCGTTTTTGCATCCATTTGTTCAGCAAAAAGTGCAAAAACATGATGTGTAGGATGGTTATGAAAGTCAAGTGCCATTTTTTTGTTAGAATATTCTTGCAGTAAACAAGCAAGTAAACAAGCTTAGCTAATAGATAACTGGAAACTAAAGGTTGCCTTAGCAATCATTGTACTGTGTTTTAAGTATTTTCTTACTTTTCGTACTTTTATTTTCCCCCAGACACATACATTTTGTTATAATTGCAATAAATAATTCTAATGTTCATAGTATTAAAAAGAAACAAACTAAATATTTCGTGGTAGAATTTTAAACTTTCATAGCAGAAAGTTATTTTCCGGACCAAAATAAAGTTGATTGTTTTAAAGCCGCTATCGTATTACCAAAAATCAGAACATAGCAGCTATCCTGGGTAACGGAACCAGAGCGGTCAACCTGTATATTTAACTGGGCAGGTCGTGAGCTTGGCAACCGGCGAACAGTTATAAATGCGTCATTCTCTAGCCGTGGGAGCTTCGTTGTTACTGCACTTGACTATTTAGTCATTACGCTATTTCTTATCAATACTATAAATGCAAACATTTGTGAGAATGCACATATGTGTGTTTGTTAATCCGGGTCTCCATTAAACAAAAATTTACAACTTTTGGGCTGTCATCATGCTTTGGTGACATCGGTGGAGACTGGAGACGTTGTGTAGAGACACAATTGAAACTAAAGTTGGAGATTTTTCGGGTAGTTGCAAACAGGATTTTTCGGGGAGTTGCAAACAGCTGGAAACACAGAAGTTTCCAACAATTACGACGCATACGCGTTTTTACTCTTTAATGCAAAATACATGACGGTATTTCGCTGAAATTTGACACATACATAATGTATAACTTACATTAACATATAAGATACACATCACACCGGTAGACGTGACCGAAGCAGGCGAATCCGCGGGAATAACTTAGTAACTTATATAGAAATTATGCCCTTTGCCATTAATATTTCTAAAATCTTCTTCTTCTTTATAAAAATGAATGTTTGTCTGTATGTCATCTATAGAATCGTAGACTATTCATTTAACCATGTCATGATCTTTAGCAAAGTTGTTATTCATGAGCTCGCGAAGGTTTCAGATGTTTTTTTTTTAATTATTTGTGATGGCTTAGGAACGCGCGCAGTTTACAGCTAGTTTTAAATAAAAAATAATAGTTTCGTACTCGAAGTTTAGTTAGTAGTATAGTTAGTAGACAAGTCATAGTATAATATAATACCAGCTTTATATTAGTATTAGTATGATTTTTAGGATCTTTACCCAAAGGTTAAAAAGGGACCCTATTCCTAAATCTCCGCTATCTGTTCGTCTGCGATAGGGCTTAGTCTCTTGACCCGGATTAGATGGATACTAAATATTTGCATAATGTATAATGGAAGTTTTAACAATGAAAAAACTTACAGTGAAAGGGAAGTCCTCATAAATCAAACTGATATATTTCAACGTTATTAATTTAGTGGCAAGGAATCCTCTGTATGCAAGTTCGACTTGAATTTCGCAAATTTTTAATTTCCTTTGAATTCAAATAAGAGACTGTTCATTCACCAGATGGTATAATAACCAGTGTAGTTCGACCGGGGAGGTACCACCGCCACAACTATTTCTTGCGTTTCGATGGAAAGATGTGGTTGCCGGCATACTTTTATACTGAGGCCACCATCTTATACCTCGAAAGTAGCAACGCATCTGTGACTGACTTCATACTGAACCCTTGTTCTATATGAAGTTGCTTACAAATGTTCATGGGCGGCAGTCACCATTTACCATCAGGTGGACTGAATGCTCGTTTATTACTTCAATGTTATAAAAAATAGTATATATATTAGTGGAGAAAAACTACATAAAGTATGATTCCATTGTGTAACTAAAGTGTAAAATTACTGTTACCGATGTGTGACGTCATAAACCTGCTTGATTTATTAACACGCTGAGCAATTTTCCCCATTTCCTCGTATTACGCAAACATTGCGATCGCGATTTTATTTTTATGTGCCGTGCAGGGCGATTGATCGCGACATTTTCATGGTCGAACTCGCCGATCAAAGAAACAATATTTCCGACGTGGCAAAGGGCTTTGTTGTATGGAGATGGAGCTCTATAGATATTTTTGTCACTAAACATTGTTGTATTTTGACGTACTCGTATGAAAGGTAAAAAT
Organism: Spicauda simplicius; assembly: GCA_949699795.1. Classification (NCBI taxonomy): domain Eukaryota; kingdom Metazoa; phylum Arthropoda; class Insecta; order Lepidoptera; family Hesperiidae; genus Spicauda; species Spicauda simplicius. The sequence continues at coordinate 6,945,292 of OX453058.1, read as the reverse complement.
CTTGGTACTACGACGTAATTATGAAACGCTTAAAAATAGGTACTTGTATGTCTTTTTCCTGATTTCATGTGGACCAAAGTGTTTTATTCGAATTACCGATCTAGTAGGTACATGTACTTACAGTCAGTCTAATGTCTACAGTTATTTTTTTTTTATATAATGTCTACATTATGTAGTATGTATCTGTCAGATGTTCTCAATGTTGTTAAATGTAATGGCCATTAAACATTAATGCTAAGTGACACATCGATAACCTAGTGTAGTAATGTAGTAAGCCCGATGAATAAGCAACAACAATATGTCAATAACTCTCCAGACTCAGAACGTATAAATCAACAGTACTGATATAAACCTCACTTAACAGACACGTTCTTTCTTTCCTTTTTGTATTTAACACTAGGTTATTTCCGCGACTCGCCTCGTCGTCTACCACGGCAATGAGTATCCTATGTCTTAATCTACAGATACCATAAACCACGTGTGTGTCTTTCAGCAAAGTCCGACCATTCGTTTCTTGCGTAGCAAGACTATCAAACACACGTACAACTTGACAAACTTTAGCATTTATAGCATTAATAACATTTACTTTTGTTTTATTTTATTTCGTCAGCCGATTCCTAATGAACTTGGAACTTTAAAGATGTTACATTAATTTACAGATTTCGTATGACTCAAAAATGAGATGACAACAGCACACTTTGATGTCTTCATGCTAGAAAGGTCATATTTTGTTCAATTATCGAGACATTGACCGATCACTTAACCCGTATTGATATGATCCATTTGCATAATCGGAAACGGGCAATTACGACGATATTACAAGCTTTAATCTACGTCCCTTGAACTGTGTCAACCACCGCAATGAAATGAAATGTTTTCAACAAAGGAACGATTAAATAAATAATCATACGTATTCAATTAGTAGCATATCCCGCGGTATCACTCGTGTTTAAAAAATACTTAATATTTGGATGATCTAGTGAATTGAAAATTTCTGTATGGGGGAAGTGGAGTTAAGCCTATCGCTTTCATGGGTTCTTAAAATGGTGCTTATAAATAAGTAGAAACTCAGCATGGAAGATCCTGCTGTTTCAAAATTAAAATAACATGGGCATACTAAAGGAGGTGCGGTAGTCCTTCGTTCTCTAACTTTCAATTTTCCAGATATTAGCGCGTACAAACAATCTCTTGTGCTTTATAATATAAGTATAGATAAAACAGTAGTGTTACTTACAGTGCTATATTTGTAGTAAAGTTGTTACATACGTCATATTTTGATAATGCTTTAGATAATTATGTTTTCGTTAGACCCTGATAAACATATGAGGTACAGCAGTTTGGATAAAAATATAAAAATAGACTGGAGAGTTAATTCCATAAACTCTCCCGTTGGGAGTGGACCTGTTGGGTACAGGCTAAGGACATAAAAAATGCAACCCTTTTTTCGAGAATCCAATATTTTTGGCTTTATGACAGAATTGGGTACATATAATTTGGTATAGATTAACAGCTAAAAAAATTATTATCGATAATATTATGAATTCTGTAACTATGTATGTTCAAAATCTTCTAAAATTCTTTATTTTGTTTCGTTCGACAACACTTGCCCTATAACAAAAATTTACTTTATTACTAAAATAAATATGTATTTATTTAAAATTGTACATTAAGATACAAAAATATATTAATTTGTAGTTGAATTATACAGGTCGTCGATTTCAATACATTTGGCATCAAAAGTGTTGAACATAATCCTTAGTTGACGCGACCTTGTAAGCATGCAATATCAATTTAATAAATCGCTTTCAATCTATATTATTTTTACTTCGTTTAATTTGTATTTAGATTAAATTTACACTAACTTTACAGTAAGATTACATCTTTTGTTATAAATATAAATTATATCAATTTCTGATGATTGAAAAGTTTCTACTTATATTATTCGTTTGTAAGACAAGTAAACAGCAAATAATATTTTCACAATAAATTTTACGCTACTTTGACGTTGCATCGTTCATTCAGTTACGACCTGTCTGAAATATATTCTGTCAGTCAGACTATGAATGCCAAAAGAACAATTTCTTACAAGACGCTCAATTTCTTACAAGACGTTTTTAAGTTATCGACAAAATTAGATCAATGTTGGGGACCAATCGAGCCACATGGGAACAATGACGCGCTCCGACGCTTATAGTGTCGAGCACCGCGGGGTGGTCATTCATATTCATATGGGCTATTTTAATACCTCCATTCTTAGTAAGGAAACAAATAACTTGGTTTGCACAAATATATTGTGTGGGTGTGTGCTTACGTGCACTCGTAATAGGACGGATTGAGAACTTTGGCTATTTTTGTGTAACCGAAAAGTATCAAGCTTTGCTTGCACAAATGTATGTGGATTATAGTCGAATTTGTTTTCTTATGTACATAACAAGCATGTTGCAACCCCAAGCGTAGTGGAATATCACATGAAGCCAATTAATTTATAATTGGCTCCGTTTCTTGACGTGGTATTCACCTGATTTAGCTAAAATGTCGCAGTTAACTTGGTTACTTCTGTATATGGCACCAATCGTTAAACTGGGTTCTGCTTTGAAATTGCCAATATGTGAATGTAAAGTAGTAATAGGTGTGACAATCCGCGATGGAAATGAACGTGCCAGTAAAGACAGGTGCAATAATTTATTTAACCACACCTTGAAAGACCTACATAAAAGTTACAGCATATTTAATACAGGAAGAAAAAATCGAATAGGTTATCGTTAGGAAAATTGTCTATGTGGTCCGTGCCGTATTAATTTATCTTTTCATTGTTTAGGTGGAGGCATTTCACTGTGAGTGGTATGGGCGCGCGGTGAGACCCTACGAACGACACGATGACAGAGGGAGAGAAGCAACAGAGCGCGGGTGGCGCCAACGCCGCACCACAACACAGGAAAGGACACAGGTAAACTACACTACTACTATAGTTCTCTTAAAGCACAGCTTTTTCATATCGTTGTATGGCTTAAGACCCATTGCACAATTTTATGCACGTAATAAATATTTCCTATCAGGTCCAGAGGAGTTTTATCCTATAAGTAAAAAATTTGAAGACATTGAGATATGAAAACCCTGCTGTCTTTGATTGAGTAGACTGTGTAAAGTATATGATGGTATGAATAATTCCAGTCTATCTTTTATGCAAAATTGCACAATAGGACTAGGTTACAACTCAATATTACGTTTATTAGTATAGACTTCGTTTATTAGTAGCTGAGCCTGACAGCTCAACTTTATTCAAAATTTTGTACGAAGGCCTTATGAGGCTACGAGCATGACAAAAAGCAACAGAGCGAAAGAGGCACCAACGCTGCATCATAACGCAAAAACGGTATAGTTATGTTTACATAGATGGAATGAGACGATATCAGAATAAGGCGATGACAGAGAAAGAGTAACAACGGAGCCCCAGAACCGTTAACCGTTTATTAAGTTTTCTCAAAACAATTATTGTTTATGTTTTCACTCAATTGCAATGTACATTGTAGCGCTACTTTAAAACTACGGGCGAAAACGTAAAGAATGATTGCTTAACAAGGGTAGGTATTAGAAAGGGCCAGAGTATAGCGTAATTCAATTTTACTGAAAGTATGATATGGAAAAGGAAGGAAACGGAAAACATTAGAATCTTCTGATTCATATCACCAAACAGAGTAGAATCGTTCACACTAAACGATAGTATGACAAAGAGAGAACAAGCGGATCGGCGCCGTAACACAGCACCTTAAAGGACAAGTAGATTATAATGATGCTCACATCTACTGACTTTTAGACCCTATGATAGCAGCAGTGAAGGATAGTACGTGAAGGGTGACAATGCCCTATCACAAAGAATAGTAATTGATGTATACCTAGGTCCCAATCATAAACGCAGAAAATAACCGTTGTAAGACATCGACGCCGCAGGAAACGAATGGTTGTTTAATAGTGATTTTAAATTAACCTGTACAACGAGAAGATTACGAAGAGTAAAAAGCGTAGGACAGGGACAACAACACAACAATCAACAGAAAGGACACAGGCATATCACAGTGACGTTCTCATTAACTAACAATCATCTGTTTTATTATTTAAAGGGCTTCGCGGGAGCTTCATAACACCCGGATGCACGGTTTTTCATTTTTTACGTCAGGAACCTTAAATATTCTCAGGGTAAACAAAGTCCATATAAACAAGCAGAGACCCTTTTACGAGCATTTACGGGTTTTTAACATTTTTACGTTTTGGCCTAATCGCAAAATAAAAGGATAACACGTTAATTGAAACTTATTCAATTAGAATGGAGAGTGTGTATGTATTTCATTCATTTTTATATCTCCTTTATAATTGATGTATTATTTTTATTAGCAATACTATCCAGGATAGACGTACGATTGACGCCGTCCGCTATCAAATAATATTTATGTGCCAACACTCGATTGTAAAACATTTTCCTAAGATTTTTCAGCACTTCTTGTAACAAGGTGAGCTAAATGTTTCTTTTTACTCGGTGCACTGGCCTTGTCTTTCACATTGCTGCACTAAAAATATCTCCTGTGTACATTGACGGCTAAAGTCCGGCAAAAATTATCTAACGATCTTCCTTTCCGTTATGTAATGATATTGACGCGTCAAAAAGGAATTGTTTGACGTCAATTGCCTTTGAATCTACTCGTACACATATATAAATTTAAATAACTGTCCGTAAAATTGACGGGCCCCTAGAACAAAATCGTATATGAAAAATTACCAATTACAATATGAAGCTTTGTGGACATACAAACATTGATTACTTACGCCAAGAAAGACGTTCTGTGGGAAATAATTGTAATAGCTATTTAGGAATTAGTTAGTAAACAATTTCCTTAATGGCTATTACAATCAACAAAGCTTCATACTGTAAATTGGTAATTTTTCATATAAGATTTTGTTCTAGGGCCCGTCGAAATATTTGTTTTCTTTTTATAACGCCTTCTACACTCATAGCCCCAAAGTAGGATTATCTCCTGTGTCGTGACACCCAGACCCAAAATCTAAATTTGTTATTCAGAAATATGTCTTCCCGGGGATCGAGCCTTGGACCTACTCCTTGTCAGACCGGTATGATGAGCTCTCGGCCGCGGGGGTCATCAATTAAAACACGTGTTCTATTTCACGATCCTGAAACATTTTTGTTCGTTACCATAACTAAACTTATGTTAGAATTCAATTGATATTCTATGTATTTCTGTATATCTACTACATTGTATATTGTGAATGCAGCCTCACTTTTTATAATGAACCTGTTACTTTTGTTGCGTCACTGTTGACTCTGGTAGGCATACGAGAAATAGTGGTACTAATTAACGTTAAAATTTAATACTGAGTACACACGAACAGATAACGATGTAGTCATTCGTTAGGAAAACGACACAAATGTGTACTAAGCATTACAATTTTAACATAAAAGCAACATGTATATTAAGAATTTTGTATTGAATAACGATAAGGATAATTATTCTTATCAATCAAAATAATGTACATTGTTTTAAATTTAATCCGTTATCGTATAAATCCTGTTTTATTGCTTTGATAATTATGATTAAAATATTTTTATTATCTTATTTCATCGCAATATGCGAATCAGATTGGAGTTATCTGTTTTGATTTTAATAACATTTGTATTGCTCGTGTTTACAATGTTGTACATTAATTACACGATTTTTATCTTAAATTCTATCAGTCTTCGGTTTTTTAAACCTAGTGATTATCTCTTTAATATTTACATGTAACGGTACCTAAGATCCGTCATTGAAATTTCGATACCAAAGAACAAGAACACCAATTGAAGACAGAGTTCCATTTAAATGTTAATCGTAAATTAGGTTGTTGTATTAATGTTACCAAAAGCTTAACAGAAATAGAACGTTTATAATCAAAAACAAATAATATAGGAGCTAAACCCGTATTAATTCTTTATTGTTAAAGCATTACTGTCCCGCTCTGGGCATGTTTTGGGCACTTTGGGAATATTCGTGTAAGGCAAGCGTTAATTGATACAAATAGATAGAAACATATCTTTAAAAATATGACCAACTTGATTTATATAAACAATAAGTATATAACATAGTAAAAGCGAGAACTACCAAAAATCCTACAGTATGCGGGTAAAACCTAAGATTTACCAGCTATAAACGGTTAAAATCCGAAATTATTTAAGGTCATACTTTGTTTCGCACTTTTACTTGCTTGCAATATATACAATGTCTAAGCTACTCAACTATTTAGAAAAGGGGTTTTAATTACATTGTATGAATTTATATACAGGTAGGTGTTCAAACTTTGAGAATTATGCGTGACATGTACGCCTATGAAAATATAGAACGCGTGTTCCCAGATTTATCATAGATGTATCCGATAACGATTTTGTGGCCGATAACGCTTGCTGATAGTAATTCGGTTTGCGACACCGTTCCATATTGCCAGCTAATCGCACCTGTGATATCACTCGCTGTAGACAAAGCTTTACTCATCTTCGGCCAGTGTTTAGTATGTCACAAGAACACGTACCACATACACCATTCAAATATGCGTATTCTACCTTAGTTATAGTATCTCGTATAGTGCTTTAAGTGAAATGGGACATCGATTCGTTAAATTCATTTTCCGTTATAATATTTGGAACAAATAACCTGAAGTTTGTGTATAGTTTCCGTTATTGGTTTCGCCAATATGTCGGCGGCAACAGCTGAGCAACGTTTATTGTTGGAGAGGTATGGATTCGATACAGCCGGTTCTGTTCGTGAGAATCTTTTTAATGCAACAAATTGATTTATACATGTTTTAAATGTTTGTTAACAGGTGCCAATTGATTTGTTGTACTGTAACTATTAATATTAAGAATTGATGAATTCTGAAGCTGTGGATGTAACCACAGCCTCGGAATTCATCAATTCTTTATTTCAGTGGAATTGTCGCAACCCAATTTAAAGATCCTTTCTTAAGAACCTACCTGTTAAGTGAGATAACAACTTGCAATGTTATCTAACTTAAGCTGGGATTATTTACTGTTAAGCTTGTTACGAAGTAAAATAAGTAGAGCAGCGCAATTTAAAAGTAGATTAATGCTCATGGGTTCTAGTTTAAACGGCGTGGTAAGGTATAGGCAAGTTTTCTATCGTATTTAAGATTTGTTATAGACAGTCTACAATCTCTACAGAGATCACATCAATACTTCATAATAGATAACTGTCCGGTTTAATCTTAAAATAGTTTAATGGGACTCTCTCTTCTTAGGTATAAGTTTATAAAGTTAATTAAATGTTATTTGCTTATTAGTTTCGCTTCAAGTATTAATATATAGATGTTATACTCGTATACATAGTTTGTTATTGTTAAAGCTTAAATATAAGCAACAGACTGTTTATAGAATCAATATGCGAAAACATGTTAATGGTGTATAGAAGTCTACTTTTTGTTATATTGTCTATGTAATTACACTGTATGTTTTCCGAATAAAACAAAATAAAATAAAATAAAATAGTAGTCGATTGATCGACTAAAATTGTACCTACTACAACATACATATCTATATAAGAATGTTATACTTTTTATCCCAAAGGTTCCATGGGAACAGGAACGAAACATTTATTTGCTTCCCTAATATAATTAATATCAGCCACAGCGGTGCGTAGTCGGACTTAACTAGTCTTTTATATTTTCAGAAAATATTAAAGAAGGATTAAGGCGAAATGCATAAATTTAACTAATCTTACGTAAATATTTACCATGTTAGTAATAATTGATTATAGTTATTATTGACGGGTCGATATTTATAACTTTGTCAGTTTTTAGGTTAGGAATAAATAAATAGCAATATAGTATTTAAAGATGGTACCGATATGCTTTACACACATGTCTAGCTTAAAGCAGTGTAATAATCCAAAGAGTATAGTAGCAAAGAGTCTGTGGCCCACTTCAGATAGAACCTTCGGTTTTAGTAAGAGTTTATCACGGATTACCATCAGGTGTATGCAGTCAATATTCACATCCCCGCTGCTTTGCTAAAAACCGCTCTTAATAAAGCATTTGTGTACCAGGAGGCAAGAATCAATGTACGCCATGACGGGCCTGTACGCGGAGTCGGGGTGCGCGGAGACGGCGACCAGCGACGCGCCGGGACCCAGCGCGCCGCACTCGCTGCCCACCAGGGAGTCCGTCAAGTGCCACAGCAGGAACCCCTCCGCGGGGATATGCGACAGGTATGTATTGAAATTATTTATGAGGGACATTGTTTTTTTTTTCTGTAAGGAATAAAAGGATATAGTCCCTCAACTACTAGTAAAGATACAGTAAATGTATCGGTACTAAATATGTGTATGCTTTAACCATATCTTAAATTAAAAAAACGTGTAACTTTGGGGTATTCAATATACAATAATTCTTATTGGATATTTACCTCGCCCTGCTGCTACGCGGGCACTTTCTTTATTTAAATATTTACTCTTGTCTGTTTTTCAAAATATACCAAAAAAGTAGCTTCGAAATAGCGGTAAGGTAAACATGGCATTAAAACATAACTTGCATTTGTAAGAGTGACTCGGTGCCATTATAAAATTTGTGAATGAATTTAAACTTTTTGTGTTGTCGAATTATTTGCTCGCTTGACACTATACAATGGTGTTCCACTTTTTTTCATGCGTTCAAAATCGTCCAACTACGTAATGACTCATCCAAGAACGATTTCTCTTCCTACTGAACACAATATGCATATAAACATGTGTGAATCACATACATATGTATATGTAGAATTGTCAGAATTGTGTATGTTTCAATATTTTGTTCGCGAGACCAAAGTCAACTTTATTTCAGGCCTGAGACTAATTCCGTCTAGTAAGAACATAAGTTATAATAACATAAGCCTTATCGTTAGAAGTTTTTGCTATACTTTTATATAAAGGCAAAAGCCAAGTCTTGGCTATACTTGAAGATCTATTTCAGTAATATTATTAAAGGGAATATTTATCTAGGACTAAGTAGGTGCGTACACAACGGCCTACTTACATCAGCTTGTCATTCAAAGATTTAGTGCCCAAGGACATTGAAATCAATATTGAACGTCTAAATATTTACTGCCACGGATATGCTTTATTGGCTTGGTTAACTCCAGTGACAGATATTTACTTATACGTGTTTTTCAAACAGTATATCTAATCGTTATCTTCATGACACATCAACCAACACCCACGCCTAATATAACCATTTTACAGAAGTTTTACGGGTTTTTAAGTACCAGTGAACCATAAAATGAACGCTAATATCTAATGTCTTTTGCAGGGATCGAGAACGAGAAAAAGAGAAAGAAAAACCCCACCAAATGTACCCAGAGATATTAGACATTCCTCATGACGCAAGGGACTGCGGCATTCTCTCGTGGAGGCCGCTTTTTATTCAAAGATTTTCTAGTATTAAAGTAAGAAATCATTTTACGTAACTCGCTTATATAAGTCGTATAAATCGTTTAGGTCACTTTGACTTTGAAGATGGTAAAACCCTTTATATTTCGACTCCGGAGGCACCTTTATTTGCCCAATAGCAAGTTTATCTATGCTCTGGTTTAATGGGTAGTGTAAAGGACTTACAATATACTACTATTACTTATATTTTTCCGACACAGTCAAATTTTGTCCGGGGGGATAGCAACACATCTGTAGCTGAAGATAGAAATTTAATATTTTCTAGTGTTGATTAAATGATAGATGTTCATAAGTGCCAATGTCTACTTACCTTGCTTCATCTTTAATATGTAATATAAAAATCAGATCAGTGGCTAATTTTTGTGTTCTTTTCAGGTGTTTGTATTTTTCCTTTCGTTCCTCGTAACGCTGCAACAGGCGTTAAGCTCAGGATACATAAACTCTGTGATCACAACAATCGAAAAGCGATTCGAAATTCCCTCGAGTCTCTCGGGACTGATCGCGAGCAGCTACGAGATCGGCAACGTTATTACAGTCATCTTCGTGTCCTATCTCGGCAGCAGGAGACACATTCCCGTTTGGATCGCCGTCGGTGAGTCATGCGAAAGGATTATCAGATCGCGATATTGTTGTTTTATGTCATTTACATATTTTGTTATCGTTTATTATATACATTTGTATTACAAAAATCCTTTGACGTACTAAAATTCTTAGGATTTAAGGCGTAAGATTTAACATAGCTTCAAGTAACCCTTTTTAAATTTTCATAATAACAACGAAACGCTTGAAGAAAGTATCTAAAAGAAAAAAAAAAGGTAATTTATTTTAAAGATAAATACAGTTATAAAAAGTTACAATGATCTCTTATTCATAAATGTGACAGAAGAGTGATTTTTTCTTATTGCAAATTGAGACTATCTTAGACGCAATTATCGTAAGACAGACATAAGATTTGGTCACGCGTGAGCCATCAAGCGTTTTGCATACAAGAGTGAGCTAAAAACTTCTTCTTGGTCAACTTGAGAAGCACCGCATACGTACTTTAAAAAATCTAAGTTTACATTTTTTGTTTCACTACACTACTCATTTGTAATAATTCAATCAAACTGAAGCCAAAACAAGCCGACGTTTAACTCATCGTTACTATTTTAGGTGCTGTAATAATGGGCATAGGGTCATTAGTGTTTGTGGTACCGCACTTCATCGCTGAAGCAAACAGCGAGATGCTCGCCAACAACAAGTCGGACGACAACATCTGCAGATTGCCTCGCGCGCTGGAGCAGGACATGGGGCTCGGGCGTTTGTCGCAAGGCCTACCACCCAGCAATCTGAGGCCTGATAATTGTATAAAGGTGAGTGATCTTATTTTTTACAACCATGCTACCTGCATCGTCTGAGAGGAAACATTTACGTCTAAAAGTTCTAGGGAAAAAGTTCTCAAGGAGTTAAAGTCTATCAGTCCGCACTTGGGCAGTGCGATATATAAACACTGCAGAAGATATAGATACGGAAGAAAATGGATTTGATTACAGAAGTGTAGAATGCGATGTACTCCAAAAAAAATATCTCAAAGGGGTCTCAAATCGTATTTGGCCAGGTGAACTATGGTCAAATAATGTCTCATTCTAAAAAGAGACTCGTGTCCAGCTGTGAAACGACAATGATTTAACGACAATGGGGTGACGAGTAACAGGTATACGAAAACGATATATGAAAACGGTGAGATGACAAGTCACAAAATATGATCCGAATTTGTCCCAAGGCAACACAAATGACGGACCTTGGAGATTTCAGAGCCGATAAATTGCATCAATATTGTTACGGTATATTTTTGGCTGATAATAAGGATAGAAAACTAGTTCGAGGCCAAAGGAACCACCTACACCTATTTCTGTTTTGGATAAGTAGTCTAATATTGCTTTGTACTGGTTTAAAAAAATATAATTCTTAAACACTGCCTTGAAATATTCTTACTTAGTACGCATAGGTAACAATGCGTCTATAATTAGAATTCGCTTGTAAAACCTTTGCTCTATCTTGGTTTTGGTGACTAATGTCCGTGAACTGCATTAGAAGAAACCAACTGTAATATCCTTCTTACCTGAAGTTGAATACTCATAGATGTACATGGGTGGCAAAAGCCACTTACTCTCAATGAATTGCATGCTTCACGAGCTAGGTATTTTGATTTTATGAAAAAATAACATGCAGTAAACTTTATAGCAATTTACTATTTCCATCGCATGGTAAATGTATTCATATCCTCATTAGCACTGTGGTGCCGCATATAATCATAGTGGAATAGAACTAGTTAATACCAAGAAACAATAAACAACATTTTATAATTTCCGAACAGATCGGACACCTGTCGGCTAGCAATCTGAAACCAGATAAAATAAAACTGCTACGACCAACGGTAGTCTAATAAACTACTAAGACGAAAATAATTAGAGGTAACATAATTGATAGACATAAAACCGAATTTAATACCGGTAATGGATATGAGTCACGCCTAATACTCGTGTGTCTACAAGCACTGTTGCTAAGACAGAAATAGTTATATTCCTTCGTAGTGGAATCCTGCACAAAAAGTCGTACGATCGTTTTGTAATTACGCATATCTAAAGGGTTAAGTAAGAAGTCAAGACATGAAACGAACAGCGCAACATCAAACGAATAGCTCGAACCTTTTACTCTTCGGAATTTATTTTCTGTGTTATTTGAACAAATGGGTCCGTTTGACCTCCGCTGCTGTATGCAAAGTTGTCATACACGAGTCACTTAGGATCGTTGGCGTAACTATTCACTTTGTGAGAATGTTGGACATAATGACATGTTATATTGCAACATGGTTTTGACTAGCTCATTTAACGTCGACTCAGAAGGTTCTCCAATAATTGGGGAGTGCGAACCCGAAGATAGATTAATTGCGTCTATTCTAATAAAGATTATCAATTTGTTGTTTATGTATCTATTCAGGAAATTATGGTAAATAGCAATATGTAATACTTCAAATTGTTATAACTTTTGACAGAATATGTGGATTTTAATGAAAAATCATGAAAATGAAATAAAGACGTACTGCCATGAGAAAGTAATAACCATAGGTTGGAATGTCTAGCTAATATGTTAATGCTCTCTTGCAATTGTTAGTAAAATACATGTAACTGTAAATGTTACACACTTAACTCTGAGCTCATTCTTGTAATTACTCAAACTGCATATCTGCAAACTACAAAATTTTAGGCTCATAATTCAGGCTTTAAAACACTTTTTTTTAACTGACTTATTGGAGGAAGTTCTACGAGTATGTGTAATTCTACGAGTAGGTAGCTGAATAAGAATATATCAAGATAAATTAGGTTAAACTGTGAGCCGATTCGTACCTGATCTGTGAGCTGTACTACAGCTCAAGTACATTTATTGAATTGCCTCCGATTGTTGAAATTTCGCTTTTCCATCTAAAGTTGAAATCCTCGGACTATACTTCTCACTAATTTTATCTTCTTCCGTGATAGACCGTTAGCTAACGTATTCCTAAAGCTTAAACCATTTTCATTATTTAAGAAGATTTATGCCTATCAGTGGAATAGTACCGAACTCACCTTCAGGTTCTACCACCTGCTTTCGTGTTTCTAATACTCAGAACATTCCACAGAGTTCGCCAAGCACGTTTGTACCAGTGATGGTGTTCGTGGTAGCACAGTTGCTTCTCGGCTGCGGCGGGTCGCCGCTGCTGACCCTCGGCACTACGTACGTCGATGATCACGTTCGTCCGGAGTCCTCAAGCATGTATATCGGTGAGTAGCGTTAATTTTATCATTTTTAAGTTTCTTAAATAGTAGGTATTATTAACAACCCGCGTGGGAAAGCGTTAATAGTTACCTCTCCAGGAATACCGGGTTCGATCCCATGCTATATGGATTACATATCCTTTAGATTTTCTGTTCTGAGTCTGGTCTTTTTTAATTAATTGATGCCCTTTCGGTATTTTCTTTTAATGACTTATTGCGGTAGTGAGAACCTTTTACGATTCGACTGTATATGCACCTTCGTCTATTCCTATTTTATAATAGTGTTAAACGCTAATGTGTTTATTTTGAATTATTTGATAGGTAAAGACAATACGTGAAAATCTAACTTAGTCCTCAAATTAATGTACAAGTATGCATTGACATCCAATTCAAATTGGAATATTTTAGCTCAATAGTTTGTTGTTTAATTAGTTTTAAAATTCAGTTCCAAGATTTCACTCTACATACATAATAACTAACGAGACAAGTTGAAATGAGCTTGTAAAAATACGAATATTGAAAGCAGATATCTAAATTTATTCTGAAGGTGTCTGCCCAATCCGATATGGAGCCTCCGGTTGTCAAATAAAGCAGTTCATTATAGGCAAGTAATATTGAAGTGACGAACTGTGACGAAATTAAGGTGTATTGAATGAAGCCCTTTATTGAATATATTTCTTTAGTATTTTTACAAGACTATAGGTACATTGTCGCTGTAACAATAAAAAATAACTTTCAGCGTATGATGATACGTTTTTCAAAGTTGTCTTGATAATCTTGACGACGACACAGGAGAAAATCCTACTGTAGGGTTATGAGTGTAGAAAGCGTTTTTTTTTTTTTATAATCTTAATTTAAACATACAAACGGTACTCGAGATCCAAAATCTAATTTATATATATATATAGTTTTTTGACGAATTTTTACAGATAAAAATATTTTATTTTGATTATAAATGAATCTACCGACTGTCCTGTAATTTATAGTCGAGTAACGAGTAAATAAAATCTGTTAACAAAATGAATATTATTTTATCAGGCACTAGATTAAACCCGCGGTATCGTTAGCTTCTGTCAAGTTAACCACGATAATGAGTATCTTAATTAATATGCGTGAAATGTGTGTGTGCCAAAATTTTTGTGAAACCCGACTTGTAGCTTTTACGTGAAAGAGTAACAAACACAAATACGTTCCCACAACCTCGTATGTTTAATATTAATAGGACAAAAATTGGCCAAAGACAAAAATTGTTTATAACTTAGCTTGCCAAAAAACCTAAATTAAACAATAAGTGAGCGTAGAAAGCGATATACAAATGCAATCTAATCCAGAGTAATCTCTTGAGCACATTCCTTACGGCATCCAACGTAGCGGCAATATTGCCCCCGCTCGACCTTCCATTGTACTTCTTTACGACAACTGGTGCGTCGCTCGTAACCTCGCCGGGTTGCTGTCGTAAACCCTAGAATATTGAAAATATCTAGATAACGCGGAGCTGATCGATGTTAGACGTGCGCGAAAAATATGGTGTCTCATTAATTTTGTAGTTTGTGACCGTTATACATGACGTAGATTTACGTTACGTTAAGGCTGATCTTGTATTAAAACGTTAAAAAACGTGTAGTACCTATTGCCATCATAGTATAGATTGTGCAAATATGGCCTGCGGCCAAGTATGAATCTGAATGATGAGTTCAGATTTCTGTTCAGAGTCTAGATGTTTGTTCAAATCTGTCTGGGTTTGTATATGGAATGTGAGAAACGTCGAAATCATCAAATTATGTAGAAAAACTCTTTTTCAATGCGTCAATTTTAGTAAAATCAGATCAGATGTTTTTTATCTTCAAGTGAGCACTATTGATATATTCGGCAAGAATCAAAAAACTGTTTGAATACATTATTTTCATCATACGAATTCTGTATGTTTTTCATATTCCAAAAATCATAAACCGAACAGACCGAACTGCGCAGACACGGCACAGTTCAACGAACCCGCCAGACATACCTTTTTAGAGCTACACGGATAGATGGGCAATAGATTTCGTCTTTATCACTGGAATTGATGGGGCAATCTACGTAAGTTATCCTGGTAAATAATATTGAATCCTCAAACAATTCATTAAAGAATTAATTGACAATTAACATGATAATGTTATCGAGGTAAACCGCAGCATAAAAATGAAAATATTTTAATTATTGTCCTTTTATGACGCGTAATATGTTGTCGGTGAGTTGCCTTCGCCGAATTGTTATGCGTATAGAAAAAAAAATATTTAAAATGTTATTCTTCCACGATTTAAAAACCCATGAAAGTCCATATATTTGTAAGATACCATAACATAAAGTACAATACAATGAGAATAAACTTATAAATCACTATATCGATATAACTAAAATTGTAAGGAGTTTTTTTTACTTTATGCGTACAAGTAAAGCTAAATATTTTGCAGAATACTGTAACGTACATCGTTCGTCACGAGGCTTTCATTTACAGTCAAGTGATAAATAGTTTTATTTATAATCACGGGAACTGACGACTAATTAATGATATCGTAGATTTTATTCTATCAGTCGATATCAAATTCTATCAGGCTAAAGTAGCTGGATATTTTTCTGAATCTCCTGAAACCTTGACCTCTATGAGCATAGCGCAGTTCGATTTTATACCCAATTGTATCAGTAGAAAAGTTATCCTAGAATTTCTAGTAAATTCTAGGATAACTTTAAACAAAGTGGATTTTACTAGTCTGCATGCCAAAACAGATTTTAAATCTGAGATCTCCTTAGATTAGTATCTTAGGAGTGTATGTTTCACTCGTTACTTATATTTTTACGTATATACCCTTTTGTGACTAATTTTGTTAACATTATAATACATATTTTATTGCATTTTAATAATATTGTAACACATATTTTATCGCATTTTAATCTTATTAAAATTATAAGTGCTAAATGTTTTGAGGGTGAATGTGTGTTTATTCCTCTTTCACGCAAAAAGTATCAGTCAGATTTCGCTGAAATTTGGCACACAGATAGTTTATGACCTTTTTATTATTATCGAGGGTGAAACCTTCAAACCCGATACCTGACGTCGTGGGAGCAACCCCGGGTTATATGGGATTTATACCTAACTAAGAGGTGGCCATCCTCAGCGATGCGTGGAGGACTCCGGGATCTCCAATGGAACACAACCGGAGTCCTCCGAGCGCGATGCCCTCTTCGGGATCTTCCCAATGAGCATTGTATCTACTCATTGCGCCTCCTGGTGTTTACGAAAACATGTGTCTGCACATGCTGTCGTCCTACACAGGGTGGTTTGCCTGGACAGTTCGAGCTCCCACTCTTACCGCCCGAAACCTCGAAAGCCCCTATTATTCGCCTCTTACGACAGACAGCGTATACCATAGGCTGATCTGATCCCGGAACTATAGGGATGACATATTTGATGACCTAGATTAACATACATACATGATATTCATTACCATGGTAGATGTTACTGAGGCGGGCGACGTCACGAGAATAACCTAGTAAATAATAAGTGAAACTCAATTTATTTCTAGTGCCTCAAATTAACTCCAGCGTTACGAATTTCATTACTGTCAGTGCCATGACTAATAGGGAAAGGAAACTGATCTACGTACCTATAAAGTTTGTTCTACCCCTGTAATAAATAGGCAACTTGACCTTGGCGTTGACGTTGGACGCGATTTAATTTGGCATCGGCGCGATAGGGGAAGAAATATTATGAGTAATCGGAAAGAACGTAGGGTAAGGTTTAAGACATTTATAGATTTCAGAGTTCATATACATATATTTTCGGCCTGCGAAGAATATGGGAAACATGGGTATTGTATGTTTGCGAAGTTTTAATAAGTTGCGATTATTTTTGACGTTTATTCTGTTAACAATAAATAACTTGTTTTTGCAAAATTTATATTATAAAACTACCTAAACCGAAAACATAAAATAGAGTCGTAGATTTCTTAGTAACCTGGTGCAGACTGGCGCTAAGATTTTTTTTTGAAAATGATCTCCTTTGGAACCTAGCTATAAATGTTAATACATATATAAATTTAATGGAATTATTATGTATAAAATATTATGTATAAAAGCTTTCATGTCATATTTAGATCGACTGTGTTGTTACTCATCCGAAACATGACAAAAAAGGATAGATAAAGATATGTAGAGTTACGGACAGCGTACGCTCGACATGTCTCCTAAATTGGAACTTTTCGACATGGTTTATCAGCGTGCTGAGGTATTTGCTTAAAAGGCTTATTAATTAGTGTATAAAATAAATATTTATCTGATTTAGAAATCGTATCGGAAAAGATAATTTATTATTTATCAAATTAAAACAAAAATAAGTACTTATAAAATTATATCACAAAAAGAGTCGATAACTTGACTTTTGACCCCTAGTGACGAAGTTTGGAAGCCTCTGATACGTATATCTTCTTTATCAGACTATTCAACCATAACACAGCAGTGCTTGACATTGCTGTACTAATAACAGCTAATTTTTGCCTCAGCATAAACAATGGCGATGGTGTCCTCGGAATCGATTCACAAAGGATTCTATCACTGTTTCAATTCATTTATCGCGACTTGATTATTTTACGCGATATTTAAAACAAAAAAATCTTGGACTTTTCTAAAATTAAAATATCTTGAATATCATATGCTTAGCTTTGATATTCTAGAATTCAATGACAAATAGAATATCGGATGGCGCATTGCAAACTTCGCTCATGCGAGCATCGAAGCTGGCTCTGTTAGCAACTCGGCTTACCTTGACCTAATGCACGTAAATGGTATTCTTTCTGCATTATTCATAATCATAAAATACTTAAGAAAACGATATTAATTTAATAAAATAAATCATTTGATATTGTGAAAAATTTCAAAGTCTGTGCAGTTTCGTTTTGTCAGCTTTCGTGAGTGTTGGTCTATAAACAACTTCAAATAAAGCAGGAGTAATAATAAAAGTAATCAAGGCTTTTACACCGCTAATGCTTAATTTAAACTAATATTTATGTGTTCGCTAGAAATCGTAGTTTTTTCTGAAGTTTCGAGTATTTTTGTTCTCAGGATTATGAACGTGAACGATTCCCAGTTCAAAACTTTAATATATATATGTATATTTATATATACAACTATAATTTACATTTTAAAGCCGTTCCGAATTATTACAATTGACTAGTATTTCGTCTTAACTATAAGAAATCAAATCAAAGTTAGTTTCGGACAGGACTTTGTATTTATAGCTGGAAATAAGCAGACTTTCTGAAGACAGTACAGCTTACATCTATTTTAGAAGAAGAATTGCTATCGAAGGATTTCTTTCGCCATCTCCCACAAATAGTACTATGTTTAAGACGTCATTATAGCTAAAGTAGTAGCTACGACTAAACAGGATTTCTCGTTTCAAGATATTGAGAGCATTTTATTTATAGGAAATTTTATTTCTTTAGATGGAGTCGAGTGGGTGATTTTAATTAGACTCTCAGCGACCTGCAAAAATAACACAGGTGCGACGAGAGGACTTGTTTGATCCTCAAGGATCCACTCGTTTTTGTATTCATTTTAAGTATCGGCAGGAACTTGGTCGCTTCTGGATTTTATTTATAACTCTACTTAGGTTGCTGCGTTGACTTGGTAATAATCTATTGAACATTCGTATCGTATCGAATTGGCGTTTTTTTTTTACGATAACGAATTAAAATCTTATTGAGACAATATGAATCGAGCTAACAATACTATCGAGTAGATATCAAGTCGATATTCAATATAATAAATAATAGTTAATTTTATGAACGTTTCGACATTGATGACATGTATAATCAGAGTTTAAAAAATAACTTTAAAAAATATTATAATTAACATGTGTCCCTTTTTGAATTATAATCCATCCATCCAATCAGCCTTTGAAAGTCCACTGCTGGACATATAATTTGAATTATAAAATAACTTGAAATAGGTAATACGAATTTATACTAATGACTAGTTTTCAATAATATTAATTAAACCTTTGGTTGAACATTAATTATTTTATTTTAGTTAGGTTAGTGTAACCATATGTGATAAGGATATTATCACATTTAACATGTTCGATACCGAATATCAAAACAAACAGCATAAAGCTATATTAAAACAGTAAAACGCCTATAGCGCAATATGCCAACGTAATGGTTGATACCGAACTTTTGATAGCAATGTCATTAATATTAGCCGCGAAATCCGCAGTTCGGCCACAGCCAGAATGACCTAGATTTGCCGCAGCGCTGCTATACAAGTAACTGTTACCAGACTTGTGTTACTGTATACCAGGGCTGCCAACCGTGTTATGTGCTGTTAACTAAAATTAAATAACCACTCATGGCCCCACGCTACTTTTTTGTAGGTGCCACAGACACACAAAAAGACAAATACACAAACAGCCAAACTCCGAATAGACGTCTAAATTCTTTCTGGTCGTGGTTTTATGCAGTAATCGTACTGCGTGTCAGACTGGTAAGATGACCGCTCCGCCACGCGGGTGGCCAATTTCTACGGAGGTTCGGTTGACTTCCAATTGAATATAATATTATAACACCTCCGACTTCGAAAGAATTGTTTAAACTGAGTTTATAGCCGGAGGTCGATCAAAATTTAGCTAGAACGGTCTAACGCGATTACCGTAATTTTTGTAACAATTAGGTAGGACTAATATTTTTAAACTAAATTACTTAAATTCGTTATATTATATATCGTGATAATAATATTTGTATTTTTTATTATTATCATTTTATTACCGTAAATCATGTAATATAAAAGTACCTGTAAAGCATAACTATAATTCAGTTTAACTGAATTGAAACAATTAGTATAGAGGTCGCTCTAATTTAGTATACCTACTAGGGTTGTAACAGAGGCGTCTTAGCGGAGGCGAAGGCGGATGCGGAGAAGACATTTCGCTTTCGCGGAGGCGGAGCTGAAATTTGAAGATGAAAAAAAAACTAATCTTGATTTATTAGAGTAACAGAAAATCAAAAATGTAAATTTCAATAAGTGTACATGGTACAGTTCTTATGAAAGTGTAGTAAATACCAATTGTTATAATATGAAGAGGCAAATCATGTTTCATTAATAACAACAGCTTTCTGGCTGTGTGTAAATAAACCTCCGGTAAAACTCGGCAAAGATTTTGCCGCGGAAGTTCCGCAGTAACGGAGTCGGAGGCAGAGTTCTGTTAAAACCGTAATACCTACCTACAAATAAATAAATTTTAATCTCTATGTTAATGGTATAATTACAATACTAATTTAATTTATTATAAAAAATGGAGGTCAAATATATTCTATTATGAAATCTAATTAGATTTATGGTAATGAAATTTGTTACCTACTTACTTTCGTAAATAGTTAATTATAATTTGAAAGTAAAATTCATAAGTATATCATAAGTTGTCTTGTAAGTCAATATTTTGTAATTTCTTAAGACAATAAGTTCTTTAAACCGAAATATTTTCAGGAGTGATTAAACGGAAATATTACAATTACTTCACATTTTTGGAGTAGGTACAGGTAGTACCGTAAAAATTAAATTAAGTACCAATAATAGTTACATTTATAAATTTATTGATTAATGATACTGAGAACCCTATTGTGTACAGATTTTTACCGACTTGTCTTACAACGAACCTGTTAGCGAACGGCATTAAACTATTCACGATACAAAAAGACTGATAGACTGGTGTGCGCAAATTACTTTCTTAACTGATCTCATTAGCAAGATTGCAAATACACTGGCTTAACGGACATCTGCGGTCGATATTAGCGTCAAACGTGAGAAAGTAAATGACGAAGAAGGATCTAGTCTTAAACCAGTAATTCTCGTCTTTACTTTGAAAATACATTTTTTCTAGAATTGCTAATCAGTCGTCGATTAGAAGTTCTAAAGGCCCCTCGAAGGCCCACGAAATAAAACTAAGTAATTATAATACCGTGAAAAGGTGGTTGATTGATTGATTGATGTAAGCTCAACCTAAACCATCAGCGTAACTTTTCTTTTAACTCGGTCGTAAAGCGTAAAAACAGCCGTTTTAAAAGATAAATTTATTGGTATATTGCTATTTTTTAAAGATACACATATTAGTATTTCTTCTAATTTTAAGCGAAATTTATATAAATATGTAATATACATGTATTACATATTTATATAAATTTCGCTTTTAGTTTGATAATCGCTTCTCGCCAACGTGGAAACAAATAACTCTCTACTGTCACGGTTTTCAATGTGAAACTACGAATTTACATACCATGTACCTCGCCGCCTGATGGTCCCTTTACGTGCTCGACTCGTTTAAGTAGCTTAAAGCTGTTAACAGGATTGTACGCGTGGTGCAAACGTAGTGTATTTGCTATTTACATATATAAACGATATTAAAGACGAAGAATCTTTTGTGTGGTTGTAGAAAGAGTACCTACAAGGAGGTACCACTGTCACCCATAATTCAAACGTGAAGTTGTCCTGCCGTTTGGTGGAATGGTCCTATTGCCGGCTGACTTCTATAATAGCGAACATCTTACAATTAATTCTCGGGATTAGCAACTCATGTTATCTAGCATCAGATGTTAAAAAAATAATCAGGTTAACTGTATGCTCGTCTGCTAACTCAATATTAAGTAAAATAAATAGTGTTTATTTTTGATACCAACCACATTTAATCTCAAATCCAATCCCCGCGTTCTAAAGAGAAAGCAAAGCCCCAGTCCTCAAGAAGGTGATTATTTCTTTATTATTAATGTAAAGAAATAATATCATTTTAAATTGTAAATGTAATATCATCTTAAACATTATAAATTGCTTTATTTGAAAGAAATGAAAAAGAAAATACATTTAATGGGTAACAACAGTTCATACATATTATTAAATGTGTACCTTAAAGAAATGAAACTATAACTTTTTTTGTTTTAGTTTCATTTCTTTCGGGTACAGGTACTTCCAAATATGATCACAAACTGAGATTTAATAATCGATAATTGGGATAATAAATAAAAAAATCGAGAATAATTAAATGATGCATGTTATCTTTTTTCGTCTCCTTTTTTATGAAAACAAAGCAACAGCATAATTTACCTAATTTTAAAGCAGTACATACCGCTGACAAACAACTATCATTTCGGCGAAAATAATTGTTATGTAACAACAACACAGCGGTTTAAAACTTGTTTATTTTGTTTTAGGATGTATGTACAGCATGGCAGCTTTTGGACCAGTTCTTGGGTTCCTGCTCGGTGCCTACTTGCTTTCCTTCCACATGGATTCATTCTCTGGTGCCATTATATCCATAGGTAAGTTTCTATATTTTAAATAAGAGGAATTCATTAACCTAGCCAATTAAGGATTAGTTTTAATTTTCCGTGATAATTTCTAATATGCATTTAAGTTTTAAAAATCAGTGTACCTTCGATTGAGACACGGAGTTTCAACCATTAGCCTATCACTGCTCTATCAATAATTATAATCTACTAGCTGACCCGCCGAACTTCGTTTCGCCTAAAAGTCAAAAATCTAAAATTATCAGTGTTTCTCCACTATATTATGCATGTATTATACATAAAAACCTTCCTCTTGAATCACTATGAATATCAAACACTGAGTACCCCTAACTTAATAAAATATATAAATTCCGCGATAATATTACTTTAAAATCATATATCAAACACTGACTCATGTATCTTTTTATTATATTATTCAAAAATAAAAGCCTGAATATCAGTATACCAGTATGTACACTGACCTTTCAGTAAACAATAATCTGTTGGCCGACGTTCGAGCCACGTTCGCGATTCTGATAAAAATAAGCTGGGGCAGTGAATATGAAATTCTTTCGGGAAAGTGTAGATATTAATTTTTTCCTATACACTGGTAAAAATCATAAAGCAGGTACATTTAACTTGTTAAAAATTACAGTAATATAATCTCTCGATGTCACCTATAACTGAACGAATAATCTATAAAAACCGCGTCATAGTCAAACATTATTTAGCAACACAACTTACTAATCTTATTTATTAACGTAAGGTAAGTACTATTCACAATAACAAAGAATGATTAGCATAGAAGAAAATAGACTGAATTAAAATTTCTTTTTTCAGATCCAGGTGACCACCGATGGGTGGGAATGTGGTGGGGGGGCTTCCTCCTCTGCGGTCTCCTGCTCATCTTAGTCGCAATACCCTTCTTCTCTTTCCCGAAAGTATTAGTAAGAGAGAAAGAGAAGATTCGTTTAGTAGAGAAAGCAGCAGCGGCTAGTGGATCCTCGACGAAAACGCCCGCCAAGCCTCAGACCGACATCAAGGATACTGGTTACGGAAAGGATATCAAAGGTATCATTATCCGATTGAAGTCGCAAAGTCGCACAGAAGTCGAAGTCGACCTGATGTTAAGTGATTACTGCCGCCTCTAGACCAGAACCTAAACTAACCTAACCTAACCTATAAGTGGCCCTGGACACTTAAGGATTATGACCATAATCGGTTCATTCATTCATTTGATTAATTTAAATGTTATTTTGTTTTTACTATCAGTCATTTATAACGAGCAGGCCCAAAGATGATAAATAAATACATCTAATACAATAACGTTCCGTTCATTCAGTTCATTCAATTGACATTTTTGATTCAAGTTTTTACTATCAGTAGTTTATAATTTGGCATCGTGTTCCCAGATATCCCGGTGTCGATGTGGCGGCTGCTCAAGAACCCGGTGTACGTGGTCACCTGCCTCGGCGCCTGCATGGAGCTGATGATCGTGTCCGGCTTCGTGGTCTTCCTGCCCAAGTACCTGGAGACGCAGTTCAGCCTGGGCAAGAGTCAGGCTAGCGTGTTTACAGGTAAGGGCATGTGATAGAGTTTATGACTATATGGGGGAGGGGTAGTTCAATACAGTATTAGGCATATACATACAAGTATGTCTATTTGATATAGATAGAAGATTAGCGTTGGGAAATACAGAAGAACATTTTTCCCAACAAAGGTAGTGTTAAGCACTATTGTTTTTTATAGTTAACTAGCTGACCCGGCGAACATAGTTCCCCCATCAATGTAAAAGATCCTAAATTATCAGTGTTCCTCCGCTATATTATGCATCTTTTATACACAAAACCTTTCTTTTGAATCACTCTATCTATTAAAAAAAATGCAATAAAATCCGTAGCGTTTGAAGATCTAAGCATACGGGACAGACAGCGGGACTCGACGTTGTTTTATACTTTGTAGTGACAACTGAAGATTAAAAATAAATTTTACATGAGGTCTGAAGTCTGATAGGATTTAAGAATGGTTGACTACTTTAAAATTGGTAATTTTTCCCGTCCTTTAAGTAATAATGCGTTAATGATATTAGCCTTGACTATGCAATATACATACATGTTATCTAGATACGTTTTAGGTAACAATAGTATTAGTTAACGTACCCACATCGGAAGATCTCGCAATCGAAACAAAAAGATTTTCACTACTTCTACATAGTTCTATACAAGCTTCTAACCCTTTTACAAATTTATCTTAATTTACATGTTCACAAATTTATGTTAAGTTACATATTTTATGTTAATCAGGGTCAATCGCGATCCCCGGCGCATGCATCGGTATATTCATGGGCGGATGTTTGCTGAAACGGCTCGAGTTGCGGCCGAAGGGCGCGGTACAGTTCGTGCTCATCTCCAACACCATCTGCCTGTCGTGTTACGCTCTGCTGTTCTTCCTCGGCTGCGACAATATCAAGATGGCCGGCACTACCATACCTTATACGAATAACAGGTTTGTTGACTATTTCTTTTAACAGATTAGAGTAAAAAACAAGTAACAGGCCATTCTTATAGAATAAATTGGAAGTCTACAAAGATGCGTTGCTATTCCCGAGGACTAAGGTGGTCGCCTCGTATAAAACTGAGTCGGCGACTACATCCTTCCACTGAAACTCAAAGAACTGCTTCACGATAGAAATTAGTATGGCGATGATACTTCCCCGATCGAATCATTCTAGCACCAATTTAAACAGTTTTGAATATAACAAAAAGAGAATTACGACTATTTGCTATATTCAAAACTATTTATATTATTATAATAACAATTTATTCCCTCTTGTAAAATTTTGGTGAATGTTAAATCTTTTTCAATATAGCAGTCATTGAATATAAAATTAATTTTCATTATATTTCTTAAAAGTTGATACTCTATGTTTGAGGACGTAATATTCTCATTGACTCAATATTGACTCATAAGTATAATTCCCACACTACTTTAATTATTTTAATAGGTGATAGAGGAAATGTAAATAAAAATGAATTAATTTATTATTACAATCTTTTGCTTAATCTTAAATTGGATAAAATCATTATATTTACATTTCCCTACAGTCAAAGCTTGTCACAGGTGGAAAATAATTGTAGGTATAATCTGAATTTAACATTAAATAAATTGACATGTCAAAATTTTAATAATAATGATAATAATATCCATATAATTGACTTTAACAATTATGTTAAATATTTTTATTTGACAAAAGATAATTACTATCTTACCAGATATTTAAAGAGACAAATAGCTGTATCGCTATCATATTTTATTGATATATCAGCCAAGAATTTGGCTAACAGGGTTGCTTCTATTGAGCAATCTAATTTTGACATTAATTCAGCCAATATTTTGGCAAATAATGACATTATGAATTATTTAAATTAGATAAGACGACAATAGAGACAACCTCTTGCGATAATGTTATCACTCAAAATAATAGAAGCAAACAACATGTTTTAAAGTTATCCTCGGTCAGCCTGGTGCATCAAAATATTCAAGGGATAACCGGGAAAGATTTAGAATTAGAATTATTTCTAGAAAATAGCAACATTGACATTTTGTGTATTACAGAACACTGGCTAAAATCTGATCAGATCATGTTTAACTTTTGCAAGCACCAGGTGGCCAGCTCGTTCAGCAGAACAAATATGATACGTGGTGGTTCCCTCATAATAGTCAACAAAAACATAAAATTTAAAGAGCGGAACGATATTGTAAATCTGTCTGTTGAACGAGTAATTGAAATTTCATGTATAGAGTTTGAGCAGTTCCTAGTTGTAAGCGTATATAAACCCCCCATTGCACCTTATGAGGATTTTGAGAAAGTAATGGATGAGGTACTTTATAAAGCGATAGGTTCTAATAAGAGAATTATTGTTTGTGGAGACTTTAATATTAATACACTAGAAAAAACAACCCAAGCAAGTAAACTTATTTTGTTATTTAAATCGTACAATTTAAGCAAAAGTTTTCATGAACCTACTAGGATAACTTCTACTAGCTCAACATGCATTGACAATATATTTACAAACGTAACACCCATAAAAACATCAATCATTAATAACTTTGATTCGGATCATTGTGGGCAGTTAGCAGTATTCCCTAGGAGAGTCAATGAGGTTGAAAAGAGGGAGATTAAGTTTGTTCCTATAAATAGTAACCGTCTAGAACTGTTTAAAAGCAATTTGGCTAAGAAAATGCCTCTGTTGCCTAACCACCATGATCCTGATTTATTATATAATTCGTTGTTTAACCTTATCAGTGGTGAATTTGAAAAAGTGTTTAAACCAAAAACTGTAAGTCATGGACGAACCAAATTTTGTGAATGGGCAACGAGAGGTATTTATATTAGTAGACGCAAATTGTATGATCTATACTATGAAAAGTCTTATAATCATGACCCTTTATTTAAGCAATATGTAAAAAAATATTCTAAAACTTTTAAGCTGGCTTGTTCCTGTGCTAAATCCCTATATTTAAGAAATAAGATAAAAACATCTACAAATAAGATTAGAACAACATGGAATATTATTAACGACGAAACTAATAAGATATGTGAGTATAACCAGAATTTTAATTTAAAAATAAATAATAAAGATGTAACAGAGGATTTGGAGGTGGCATCAGAGTTTGAGAATTTCTTCACTAATATACCTTTGTTAACAACTAAAGCTCTAAAGTCATCTTCTACCTCTGCTGAGGCCTTGCTTAAAGAGTGTGTAAAAGAACGTAGCACGAGCTTTGAATTTTCAGGGGTCAATGCAGCAGATATAATCAATGCTTTCAATAGTCTGGATCGTAAGAAAACGGCAGATCTCTGGGGACTTTCTGTTAGAGCCGTTTCTTCTATTATCCATCTTATAGCTCCGCACTTGGCTTCTGTGTTCAATGCTTGTGTTACTAACGGTGTATTTCCTGACCTTATGAAACAAAGTAAAGTGATTCCTATATTTAAATCTGGTAGTACTTCTTGTCCAAGTAATTTTCGACCAATATCTATACTACCAACGTTAAGTAAAGTTTTTGAAAAAGTTATCTTAAACGATTTGTTGAAGTATTTCAATGACAATGAGATACTTCATGACACACAATTTGGTTTTAGAAGGAATCGCTCTACTATAGATGCAGGAATTCAGTTATTAAAACATGTGTTTGAGGCCTGGGATGGATCGCGTGATGCCCTTGGCGTGTTTTGTGATTTATCTAAGGCTTTTGATTGTGTACATCATGATATACTGGTCAGGAAATTACACCACTACGGGATCAGGAACAAAGCTCTTAACCTTTTGACTTCTTATCTAAACGATAGAACTCAAAGGGTTATTATTAATGGCACTAAATCGCCCGGCGCATCTGTTACCATGGGCGTTCCACAGGGTTCGATACTCGGACCATTCTTGTTTTTAATATATATCAATGACCTACCCTACTATGTAGCAAATAATCACGAGATCGTATTGTTTGCAGATGATACCTCATTACTATTTAAAATTAAAAGACAATTAAGCAAGTTTGACGAAGTGAACAATGCTCTCTCGAGGGTCGTACATTGGTTCAACGTAAATAACTTACTTCTTAACGAGAAAAAAACTAAATGCATAAAATTCTCACTGCCCAACGTTAGGCAGGTTGAAACCAATGTACAACTCAATGGAACGGTTTTGGACCTTGTGGAGTCAACTGTCTTCCTAGGCGTTACTTTAGATGCCAAATTGCAATGGGGTCCCCATATTGAAAAATTGTCGGGTAGACTCAGTTCAGCGGTTTATGCTGTAAAAAAAATCAGACATTTCACCGATGTAGAAACAGCTAGAATAGTTTATTTTAGTTACTTTCATAGCATTATGTCATACGGCATACTGCTGTGGGGGTGCTCTTCAGACCTCAATACCGTCTTTATACTGCAGAAGAGGGCTGTACGAGCCATTTATAACCTAAGTCCGAAATGTTCACTAAAAGAATTATTTAAAGAAATAAATATACTTACTGTTGTATCCCAATTTATATACGAAAATTTGATGTATGTTAAGAAAAATATTAATAATTTTGCTAAACATTGTGATACGCATAACATAAATACAAGGAACAAGCACAATCTCTCTGCACATGTTACTCGTCTTCACAAAATTAATAATTCTTTTATGGGTCAATGTATACGCTTTTATAATAAACTTCCTGTTGAAATCAGAAATTTGTCAATGAATAAGTTCAAAGCATTGATTAAGATTAAACTTTGCCGTAAAGCGTATTATAAAATTTCTGATTACATAGAAGACAAAACAGCTTGGGACTGAGCAATAATATGCATTACTATAGTATATTTAATAAATGTCAAAGTGTAGCGTATCTTACCAAACAGGGCTCTCTTTTACTGAACTGCAAGGCAAGATACTGGAGCTAACTTTCATTACCATGTAAAAAAAACATGATTGTAATAATATTAAAAAAATGAATATAAATAAGAAAAAAAAGACAAACCCGCTGAGTTTCTTGCCGGATCTTCTCAGTTGAGGTCGTATTCCGATCCGGTGGTAGTGTAAGAAAAAAAAATGTAACTGACAATTTGTAAGTGCCCCCGCAGGCCTATACAAAATAAAGACATTTCATTTCATTTCATTTCATTTCATTGTACGTCCTCAAACATAGAGCATTTTATCTAACCCACATTACGTAATTCAAATCTCAGTAATTATTTTAAGATTACAAAATACGAATTTTCTAAAATGTAGCGTGGCAACATTTAACCCATTATGTTATGCAAATTACAATAATCATTTAAATATATTATTGTTTGAATTATAATTTATAATCAATTATACGCTACGTCTTATCTTAAATGTAGAGCTATAAAACATGCAAATTATATGAAATACTTATAAATAAATATGTATATGTATAAAATTTGAATTCAATATATTTTATCGCATTTCTATAAATTTCAATGTTATTAATGCTATGAGTACAAAAATTGTTGTAGGTAAACACTCACACATACACACATATACACATGCTCATAGACACATAATATGTGTATGTTACTCTTTGACGCAATAACTACCGCACAAATTTCGCTGCAATTTGGCACACACGTAGTTTATAACTTTAATTAACACAGGATACTTATTACCGTGGTAAGTGTGACCGAAGCGGTCGAGCCTCGGTGTAAGCCTAGCATTATAAGTATATGTAAGGTCAATAATACTTACAACAGATTGCTACTGAATGAAAATCAAAATAATAATATTGTATTAAATTGACTACTGAAAACATTGCCCTAATCGAATGCGTGCGCTAGAAGGTGAAAATTAGAATTAGAATTAGATCTTTTTAATATTTTTGTCACTGTCAAACGGCCATAACCAGGATCCACGCAACTGAGTCGAAATATCGACAAAAGGAGAATCAAATCCGCATATCGTAACCGTTTAAATTCCGAGATAATATTAGTTTCTTCAACCCCCTATTGTTCCACTGGTCAGAATAAAGTTTTAGGCAAAAGTACTTCGCGCTGGTCAAGTGCGAATTGGTATGAATCGTTGTCAACTCATTATTGTACCACTGCTGGTTTTTTAAATAAAAAGAAAGTTCTCGGAGGTGTATGAAGTCCACCAATTTGTACTTGGCCAGCGCGTTGGACTATGGCCTAAAAGTCCCTCATTCTGAGAAAGACTCGTGCCCAGCAGTGGGACAATAATGGTCAACCCATTAGAGATTATCGAGATTAGCCTAGGTTCATATAAAATATCTGTTCCGCAGCAACGTGGAGCCGTTCAAGGTGAACCTGACGGCGGCGTGCAACTTCAACTGCCTATGCACGGAGACGGACATGGAGCCGGTGTGCGGGAACAACGGGCTCACGTACTTCTCGCCGTGCCACGCGGGCTGCGCGGCCTTCTCGTCGCGCTCTAACTTCACTAACTGCGCTTGTGAGTATAAATATGAAACGAGTAATACTAAATTGTTGATATGAACACCCCCCCTCCCCCAGCCTTTAAACTATTGATAAATAATCTTTGGTTTTAGGCAGCGTTCAAGTATGTTGTTATGGTAATAAAAAAAAAGTTGGCAGGGGCCATATTTATTTATATAGTGTATGTCACTATGTATGTCCATTTCTTGGGCTCACGCTAAAGCCATAAAGGCTAGACGAATAATAACATGTGACATTTTTATGGAATCGACTCAGTTTGCCGAGTGACATAGACTATATAATTATTAAATGTGGCATGTGAAAGTCAGAATTTTTATCTATTTTCATTAGGATCACAGAAATATTTCTGGTACACTAACATCTATGGTGTTACAGGTGTGCATGAGAGTAGGAACATAATGTTTGTGCTACTCTATCTTCTAATGTCGCATGTTTAGTTTTTTTTTATACATCACTGAAATTCCACCTGATGGTAAATGGTCACTGCCGCCTATGGACTTCAGTAATCAACCATATACAGAACATGGGTCCCATCTGAAGTCAATCACAGATGCCTGGCTACTCCCGAGGACTATGATGGTCGCCTCATGTGAAAGTGTGCCGGCAACCACAAAATGTTAAAAGGTTAGCGCGTTAAACGTAACACTCGTGCTATATGTACACGTACAATGTTCCAGGCGTGCACGAGAACAGCCGCGAGTCGCTGGGCGTGGGCGTGGGCGTGGTGGGCGGCGGCACGCTGGTGGGCGGCGCGGCGGCGGCGGCGCTGCGCGGCGCGAGCGCGCGCGAGTACAGCGAGGTGACCGTGGTGCCCGTCGCCACGGCGGGGCCCTGCAACCCGCCCTGCACCACCATCTTCCCCTTCCTCGTGCTGCTCTTCTTCATGACCTTCGTGGTGGCCGTCACCCAGATGCCGCTGCTCATGATTGTGCTCAGGTGCGTGTGTCATCGTCGTCACGCATTGTTGTCTCACTGGGCACGGGTATTCTTCGCTTTTTTTTATCTGATTGAAGTAGCAAATGAGCAGTCAACCTGATGGTAAGTGGTCACTGCCGCCCATGGACATCTGTGAGCAACTTGAAGTAGAACATGAGTTCTATCTAAAGTCTATCACAGATGCGTTCCTACTTCCAAGCCGCCTCATATAAAAGTGTGCCGGCAACCACACCCTTTCATCAAAACGCAAGACATGCTTCCCGCTAGAAATAGGTGTGGCGGTGGTACTTCCTCGGGCCAACTGCACTGGTTCTACCACCTGAGAAATCTCCCATAATGAGAGTGCTGGTCCATAATAATTCGCGGTGCTAGCACGCGGGAGTACAGCGAGGTGACCGTGGTGACCATGATTTAGCTCAGGTATTCTCCCAGAATTACAGTTTTAGACCTTACTTCCAAGTTGCCAAGTGTGAATTGGTAGATAGTGCCTATTTCATAGATTATGCAGATCCGTACTCCTTTTTATTATAATACTTTATGAACGTGATTTTCCGCGGTACCGTCATGAAGATGGCCCTGCTGATGATTGTGCTCAATCATAATCAAAACCATTTAACGGTGGCTCAATCACTTCCAATTAGTTTATACGCCCCTTAAATTCATGATCAGAATGGCGTCACGCATATTCGGAATCACACTAAATCATCGACATTTCGATTTAGTTGTTTAGTTGAAATACGACTTCGTGTATGAGATTAGGATTTTAATATTTTAAGCTTGCATAATCCCTTTTTAATACACTTTTATTTAGATTTATATTGATTTAGTACACACGATCACAAATATAGAAGTTTTTTACAGATCTGTAAGCGAAGAGGAGCGGTCTTTCGCACTTGGGATGCAGTTCGTCATCTTCCGGCTATTCGGATATATTCCGGCGCCGATTGTCTTCGGTAATCTCATAGACTCTACATGCATCCTCTGGAAACAGTCTTGCAGCGGAGAGAAGGGCGGCCGCTGCCTCCTATATGACATTGAGCAATTCAGATACAGGTAAATTACGTTAAAGAACAAAATTAGAGTGATGTATAACGTGTTATAAATATTTGTAAACACTATAATATATTTTTCTAGGTATGTCGGATTATGTGGAGGTATAAAGATTGTGGCTCTTGGGATTTTTCTGGCTGACTGGTGGTTGGTGCGACGACGAAGACACCTCGAAAGCGTGCCGCCGCTCGACCCGCACAAGGATCTCGCTGGATCCATCATCAGTCTCGATAAATGTAAGTGTACTACAAGTAAAAAATTTGCCCTGGTAAAATCTATTCAATAAGACATCTTTTCAAATTCAATTTGGTCTCATTCCAGTATTCGAAGAACTACCGTCAGCCGAAAATGCGAGCGGATTCCGATCGGGTTTGACGTCGGGGCCGAGTTCCGCTACGACGACGCCCATGGAACCGGGCACCTTGAGCCACGACACGACCCATGAGTCGTTTAGAAACAAACTGCAACGAACGGATTCGCAATACTCGCAGGAGTCGCAGACGCGCGGCACCGCGGGCAAGAACTCTCGCGTCTTGGTCGCGTCCCGCCACCTGCGAAACGACTCGAAGACGATCCAGCTGGAACCACGCGCGCGACAACACTCGCTGGAGGAGGAGCAACGCGCGAGACACGCCTTCCCGCGGTCCGCGTCGCGCGACCTGCCCGCTCACTCGCGCAGCGGCTCGCGAGATTTCAAGGCCCACTCGCGCGGCGACTCCCGCGACCTCGGCCTCGAACAACTCAAGCACCTCGCCATCAAAAGCATGGAGAGCCTCGATCTCACGGTTCTGCCGCTCGCCAAGTGCGCCGACGAGGAGAGCAAGCGCCTCATAGAGGGCGGCGGCGTGCTGCGTCACCGCCGCACCGGCTCGCGCGACATGAAGCCGCCCGAGTCCAAACACAAGCGCACCTCGTCGCACCACATCACCGTGGAGCCCCACGAGCTCAGCCTGCAGATCCAGAAGGGCCGCAGCGTGGACCAGCTGGCCACGTCGCCGCTCGACCCGCGCGTGTGAGCGCCCGCGATTAGTCCTCGGACCGCGATGAACGTTTCCGAATCTCAGTCGCTCGATTAGTAAATGTTACGGAAGTGAGAACAAAATTTTGAGTGAGATGACTATTTAGTGAAATTAAACTTATTTTACCGTTGGAGATTATTTCTTGCGAAACCCGACGGATTCATGAGTTATAACTATAATTAAAAGTCGAAACGAAGAGAACGTTTCTATAATCTTTTTGGGGAGATTATGATAAATCACACGTTTACCAAAAAGACTATACTAATAGTTTTTCTAAGCTTTTTGGCAAGAGCAAGTGATGAAGAATCATATCTTAAATAAATGTAGTTTTATTCGAAGCTTACTGTAATCGAAATAAAAAAAATATTGCTTTATGCAACTCTAATGGTAGTGTAATCTAGAAAATTATTTCCTTTATTCTGTTATGAATTCGATGCGGTAAATTACTGGCGTATAGAAATGTAGTCTCTTGTCTTTAATACTCACATCACTACTAGTATTTTTCTGTTATGTAGGTTTTCACATTTTATCTCGATTATGCATATGTATTCAGTTACGTGTAACTATAGGTCTGAATTATGAATCCAAAATGACCAGGAAAACTGTGTGTGATTTAATAATAGTTGTGTACAGATCGGTAGTTTTAGAACTGTACTTAATTATTAACAATAATTATGTACATCAATTTTCTTTCAGTAAAGTCAAAAATTTTATACTAAGTCACGATTCATGAAAATGTCATTTTGTTGCGCGTATTGATTGCATTTTCTATGGCAACATTATGTTAAAGTATGGTTTGGCAAAACGAATACATAATATTTTTATATGTACATATAGAATAAATGCAATTAATTGTCGATGACAGATAATACAAAAGTAGAAGAATTTCCCCTAATTTAAAGACGCGATAGACATAATGAAATAATTTATTTTTGTCCTTTGCACAAACTTATGTATTTTAAACATGATAAAAATTATATAAATTCCACATTGAAAGACCAGCACAAACTAACAAAAGTAACAGTTATGTTTGCAATAAAGTTAGTTTATGCCCACACCACTTAAAAACTCTACAACTGTTTTATGTTTGCTTTTTCTGTAGGTTTAACAAATAATACAGATTTATTTAATACATACTGTGACAGCTTGATTGATAAATAAAAGTTTTCCTGTATATCTTATGATCTCAAATGTGTCGTGTGTTTCATGAAATTGTTGTTTTGTATATAACATAGTACAACCACACTACATTAATTATTCATTTTATATATTGTGTTTACTACATCTAGTTACATATGTAACTTATTTGGGTGCACATAGAACATTTTTTTCTTTTTATTGATTTGAGACTATAGTATCAAACTAAAACAGCCATATTCATTTTAAAATGTTCTTAATTGTAGAATATTTATTGTAATTCAAATCTCTCATAAGTTATCTTTTAATATTCAGAATCTGTAATAATCATCAAGTCAATTAAAAAATGAAAGTCGTAACTTTGGCAGATTAAAGTTAAATATGAAATAGTTCAGTATAACTTAAGGTACATATTAAATATCGTATTAATATGTGTGTACACTAAAATGAACTATAAACAAATTAAAGTCGTAAATATATAACTTGGTTAATTTTTTACATTTTTACAATATTTTTATATTACAACAATCACGGAATTTTAGTAAACAATATTGTTGTCATAATTCTGATTGATAACAAACGAACCTACTTTACGCATTTACTTCATAATTAAATTTTAATAATATTTATGTTAAATGGTACTAAAATCGTCAATTTAGTGGCTGCTATATTAAAATAAGAACTCAATTAATATTGTAGTAATATTATTTTAGTATGAAGAATTTAAAACAATATATTTATCTGAGATATAAAGTAAAAGACAGAGGAAAGCATCAATGTAAATTTTATCAGATATTGTTAAGAGAGAAATAGTTTGATATGAAGAGAGTGTTTTATCTTAAATGCCTTATTACAATAGGTCCTAAGACTTGATACTGACTTAGCTGTACTTTAAGTTGTTATGTCATTCACAGAAATTAATGTTTGAACATAGCAACTCCCTAAAATAATTTGTTGCATTTAGTGATTAATAAAATTGCATACATATTTTAAATGCTGTTTTTTATTTCCTTTCATCCACTTTAAAATTTGTTTATACCATTAGGTTCAAGTCTATAAATTGGGATATAAAGGCAATCCTCGACTTACGTCGTTTTGAGTTACGTCGAACCATATTTTGAAACTATTCCTCAAACATATGTCAATTGTTTCCATTTACGGCATAAAAGAATTCTTTTGTCGCGAGGTCGACATCTGCTGGACTGCCTAGTGCGACGGCAGCGAGCAGGGTATACCCACCTCCCACATAGAAATGGCATCTTCTATTAGTAACACAGAAATTAACTGACAGTAAAAAACTTTCTGCCGCCTTTGCAAGCTTGATAAATTCTGTGAATATGATACTAAGTGTATGAATATTTTTGATGAAAATTATACTACCCTTGGGAGAAGATTTAATGATAATTACTTTAAAATAATAAAATGTGTGCGGCGTCGTTAGGCCAAAAATAATTCTTAAAATAATTATCTACCTATTTCAAAGGCACATAATTATTTTAAGAAATACTTAAAGAAATTACTTTCAATAATAAAGCATTAATTTTATTATAGGTAAGTTCAGTTTTTATTTTAATTAAAAGGCCGCGAACCGTAACCCTTGAGTTTTACATCTACTAAAAGGTGGTAGAACCAGTGTAGTTCGACCGGAGAAGTACCACCGCCACACCTATTTCTAGCGTGAAGCATTTCTTGCGTTTCGATAGAAGGGTGTGGTTGCCGGCACACTTTCACATGAGGCGACCATCATAGTCCTCGGGAGTAGCAACGCATCTGTGATTGGCTTCAGATGGAATCCATGTTCTGTATGAAGTTGATTAGAGGTGTTCATGGGCGGCAGTGACCACTTACCATCAGGTGGACTGCATGCTCGTTTGCCACTTCAGTCATATAAAAAAAAAAAAAAAAAAAAAGAATGTGTCTCGACTTACGTCGTTTCGATTTTTGACGCGTGTTTGAACCTAACATGCCGTAAGTACGAGGCCTGCCTGTATTTTTTGCTATAGAGCCTGATCCCTGTAAATTATGGTTTATGGCTATATGGTCAACAAAATTGCATGGGTTCAAACTAATCCAAAAGTTTCACAAAGATTGTACATCTTAACCATGCTTCTTTTTAAAAATCTACAACTTGAAAACAATATACTTGTTGGTTATTATTCACCACTAATTTAGTATCACATACATACACAATTGTATCATTGTATAGTAGTTAAGCATATAGCTAAAGTATTCAATCAATGGAGGTATTCTATTAGCAAAATTGGAGATCAAAATATCACTCGCCTATACATTTTTTCCTAAAAATACTGCAAAGGTCTCTCTCAGCCACTGAGGCAGCAGAGAGAATATGCCAGACTCTTACCAATATAAACTCTAGGGTTCCTCTGATGGGTTCATCCTCATAGACCACAGGTATGCTAATAGTGCATGTCCTTGATCCAACAATGAATGCACACCAAGTAGCAAAATAAAGATTAATTGTTGTAAAAATTAATCAAACAAATATTTTTTAAATCTACACAATGTTTAATCAGCTTAAAACTAGTTAAAAATTAATGTTACATGTCTTTATATGATTCATATCTTAAATTTAATCCAATTCCCCACATTCAGAAATAGTAACTTTCTTGGATGTTTTTCCATTCTTAGATCCTAGACTCTCCATCTTTTTAACAACATCCATACCCTCTTCAACATACCCAAATACAACATGTTTACGGTCCAGCCAAGGAGTAGCAGCTGTGGTGATGAAAAATTGAGAGCCATTTGTATTTGGGCCAGCATTAGCCATTGACAAGGTTCCTGGACCAGTATGCTTCAACTTGAAGTTTTCGTCTTGGAAAGTACGGCCGTAAATAGACTTCCCGCCGGTACCATTATGATTCGTGAAGTCACCACCTTGGCACATAAATGCGGGAATTATTCTGTGGAAGGATGAACCCTTATAACCGAATCCTTTTTCTCCTGTGCAAAGAGCTCTGAAATTTTCAGCAGTCTTGGGTACTTCCTCAGTATGAAGTTTCATGACAATCCGGCCCAAAGGCTCACCATCCGCAGAGATATCAAAGAAGACTTTTTTATCTGCTTGTGTAGAAGCATGACGTAACATAGCAGCAGAAAACACGGTTCCATTAATAAATCCCCGTCGTAAAAAGGTTGTAATAGCCATTGTTCAAGTCTGAAAGAAGATAATACGAAAAGTTAATATATAATATTGTACCAAACTGAGATCGCTTGTTTGCTACATTTTAGATCTGCAATGCATTACATTGCTTTATTCACATACATTACAAGTATTTTAACGTACCTAATCTATGAAACAATAGTTATGCAATAGTCTCCTTCGCCAACCAATAAATAAGGAAGATATTGAAATTAAGTTCCGATTTTCGGCACAATTGGATTGAGGTTAGATTTTTAGTTGTAGTGATGTGATGTCAACTCGAGTTGCTAACTCGACTCGAGTTAGGCGTAAGTCCAGTTGAATTTGTTGTAACTCGAGTTGGGTATTCATAAAACTTGACGACCGAAAAAAGGTTTACAAAGCATAATATATAATGGTGTGTCCACACTACCCAATTGGATGTTAACTTAGACTGGTTTTGAAGATGTTAAATTTTACTTGGCATTACAATAATATTTTTTGGTAAAATAATCTTTTAAAGGAATTGTTACGTGCATGGTTATTTTAAACATGAAAAATACACTAAATAGTAATAAAATAGTCTATGGCCCCCTCTGGCTGTATGCTTTATGATATCTTCGTGCCTAAGTGCAAAATTTTGACAATAGTCAAAAATATTGCTGAAGTCGTGTGAAATGCACAACATAGCTAAGAAAAATAATATGAAACACATTATAAATCTGGTTTAGTGTGAATTGTTTTAACTAACAAAGTTTTTTCCGTTGCCTTTGTTAAATACTTTGTTTTAAACGTTATAATATCTATTCCGAGAATAGCGCGCGCATTCCTGTTGGATTTATTTCAAGATGGCGCCAAGCGTGTTTATTATAGATAGACGCGGTGCAAGTGGCTCGAGTATGGCTAAAAATAGAGAAGTTTGCGTAGCCTAGTTGCATAAATTGTGATAAAATGTCAAATACAGTGATTACGAACTATACGGACCTCAATGGACCGTCATCAAAAACTGATAGTTCTGTTGTTGTTATTGTAAACAAGGATGGATCTCTTTCTGTGGACCAAAAATTACTCGGGACTCTCATGGGTAAGTCGTTTATTGAAATTATTTGTAATATTTGTTGTAAACCTACAACTTTCTGACCAATTCATGAGCTATTCTTGTAAATTGTTTTTGACATACTGCATGTCCATTATAACATACCACAATAATATTGATAAGCGCATAAACGTTTTGCGATTGCTTTGCTATCAGGTATATTATGGCATAATTTCTATGTAAACGTATGTCCTATTACTGATCCTAGCATTCCTAGAGCATCACAGGTCTGTTCAGTACAATTTAAAGCATAAACATTACCTGTGTTCTAGGTATGGTACGTACTAATATACTATACTCTAGCTAACTGTTAACTAAACTGTTTTCATTCATGTGTTATGCCATAGATACATTTGCCCATCATAATAACTATACCGATGAATTGACTAATATGGCAAACTAGATTAGTTAAGGCAAAATTAAAATTGTTCTTGATTTATTAATCACACCATATGAAAAGGCTTTGTCTTCAATGTTTCCTAACCATACTCCTGATAGTAATATATATGAATAGTTTACACAGTGCAGTATAGAAACGGAAAATTAAAATAAAACTGCTGATAACTATGCCTAAAATATCTATTTCGGCAGCGGTCTAGGATTGTGCCACCTTTAGAGTGGTGGAAATGTTAGTGAGGAGTTAGTATATCTCCCTCCCACAAACCACACCCACCAGAGTTTTTTTTAATCGAATTTTGAAAATATTAGTTCTATTTATCTATAGTATGACACTATAATGGGACTATTAATAACTAATTATTGAAATATTTGAACGTGGTAGAACCAGCGTAGTTCGACCGGTAGTCCCACCTAACCTAAACCAACCTGAATTTAATTTTGACCTATATTTTTTTCTTTGCCTCGCCTTCAACCCTTCCTACCTTGCTATTTTACATCTTTTATTTGTCTATTATACAAAAGTTCCTTGTTCTGTTTATTAACAAAGTCTGATCTAAACTAACCTTTTTATCGTTTAATTTGGTGGCAATGGGACTTAAATCTGTTAAGGACTCTCATCTCATAAAAACAGGAATTAGGAAATAAGAAATGGATATAGGTATTTGGAAATTTCATAAAAAATTAAAAAAACAAAAATTTCTTCTTGCAAAAAAAATAGTGTATGACCCCATCTAGCCTTTCAACATAGTCCAAAAGTTCCAATCAAGGTGACATGATTCTACACCCAACCAGAAAGTGACACAATCGAGAATTTCAATTTTATTTTTATAAAAAAAATATTGCTCATCATTTCCGACAAAAAAAATGGTTTCACGGATATCGCCTTGACCCCTTCTAGCGTTCCCATATAGGTAGTCAGAAGTTTTGAATTTTTTTTCTGTAATTTAGTCTAGAACATATGGCTAGGGCGAACTGCATTCCATTCTAGACATTAAGTCCCAGAAGACACCTACGTAGTCATCAAAAAATATTTTTTAATATTCTGGGTTTAATTTGTTTTCAATCAACAGATTACGTTAACTTAGGATGTCAAGATTTTCCCTGTCTTAAGCTTTCCTAAATATGCTCCGGACTTGCACCGCAGTCTGCCTTTTTTTTTTTTTTTTTCGAGGGGGAAACCTTCCAAAGGTACCCGACGCCGTGGGAGCGACGCAGGGTTATGTGGGATTTTTACCGCACTACGGTGGCCGTCCTCGGCGCTGAAAAGGAGGACTCAGGGATCTCGAAACGACTTCAACTTGAATCCTCGAGCACGCTGCCCCATCGGGCTCCTCCCAGATGGGCGGCTGGGCCCACCGCTCCGTCTAATCTTTACAACGGTATGCGACCACACATACCGCCGTCCTTCCCGGGATTGCCTGACCGAACGGTTCGAGCTCCCACTCTAGCCGTCTGCAACCCCGGAAGCCCCTTTTAGTCGCCTCTTACGACAGGCAGGGGATACCGTAGCCCTATTCTGACCCCGAGGCTATAGGGACACCGCAGTCTGCCTACTGTTTGTTGACTGTGATCATAAGCATGATGTATAATTTGCCATCAAAATTAAATACTTTAGTAAATATTACAATTGTTATACATTTCAGGGAGTGATGGATCTCAAACTGCTGGTATCAGTGTTGTGCGTGTTGGACATGAAGGGAGGCCCGATGATGCTACAGACTCTGAGAACGAAGATGATAAGGTGCCTCATGTCACACTTTCAGTGGACAGTTACTATGATGAACCAAACAGCATTATTAAGTATGGTAAGTAACCTCTGTAATAAGGTATTCTTGTATTGCACAATAGTTAGGGCTTTATCTATATATTAATATGTGAAGCAAAACCTTGTGGTGC
The DNA here is from genome assembly GCA_949699795.1 of Spicauda simplicius. NCBI lineage: Eukaryota > Metazoa > Arthropoda > Insecta > Lepidoptera > Hesperiidae > Spicauda > Spicauda simplicius. The sequence goes on along the minus strand of OX453058.1, from coordinate 6,904,067 downwards.
ATTTTTAAGTAATATGCCGCGGACGGATTTGTATGAAACTTTTCACGGTTGTAGTGGACGTAGAGAAGGAGTGCAGAATGTTAATATTTTTTTCAAATAATGCTTAAATTATATGTAAAATCAACTAAAAAACATTACACACACTACCGTGCATTTGTCACAAACACACACATAATAAGCGAAATAGAACATTCAATGTCATAATATGAAAACACATAACGTCAAAAATGTCAGATGTCTTCGTCAATTTAGCAGATTAGCTAAATAAACCCCTTTTTATATTTAACGGGCGAAAATAACTTGAACATAATAAGAATTTATTTGAATTTGAGAAACATTCGTGCTACTTTATACTACAATATGAAGTTTAGTTTTTTAATTTAAATTACGGTCGAATTTCGACCGATGTGTCGGGTGACTAGTTTATATAACTTTAGGTTGTTAATTTTTTTTATTTAAGTTCATATTAATTGCATATAGTTGTAGTATAGGAAGATGTGACTAGGATGGTACTACCACCATCACCACCACCATTATTTCTAGCTTGATGCAGTTTTTGTGTTTCGCGCGAATGGTGTTTTTGTCTATTTATTTTCATACGAGCCATTGTGAGTAGCAATGCACCCATGATTGACTTTAGATAGAACTCCTGTTTTATCTGATAGTGATTAGAGATGTCTATAGGTACCAGTGGTTACCATCAGGTTGACTGCATGCTTCATTCGCAAAGATCAATCTGTCAACAAGATACTAAACAAGTTATTACAAACATACTGCTAGTCAGGCCTAGAGAACACCCAGATTATCAGTTAAAATGATTAGTACTGAAATTTAAATTTGATCAGAATAGCTGAGGTGTCCTTAGCACTGTTGGTTTGACCATGGAATCGCTAAATTGAGGACTACATTTTTACCATTATTCTATTGAGTCCACTATTCTGACAATAATTGTTTTCTAAAAACATTTTCGTACATTTTACTTACATACAATAAATATGAAAGTTCCACATGTTTGTACAAGTAATATAACAAATTCGGAGTCGCATATTTTTAAATATTCGCATCCGCAAAAATTGGTGCGAATACTTAATTGCAATGCTTCGCAAAAAAAGGCCACCAAACCTATCCAAATGGAAATCGAATTGCACTGAACGACTTAAAAATAAACCAACATTGGCATTCGTGAATGAATGCGTCAATAATAACATTCATTACATCACTAGTATGTACATTGCATTTTTTTTATTGTTATAATTTCTGGTTGTATGTATTTATTTATTTTTTACTTACAATCCATCAACTATAGCAAAATTTATGTTTTTTTGGGGGGTATTTAAGTATTTATGTATGACATACATATTATATGTAAGTTTATCTGTTGCAGATAGTGGTGCCGAAATGTTACAGTCATTGCGGATTGAGACAAGGGAAAACAGTTTAGTTGGTTTTCACAATGACCATTGCTACACACCACTTAAGTCACCAAGTGAGACTATTTCGCAGATTAATGAAACATACAAAGGTTTTGATGACCCAGTTATTGAAATTATTCATAGTCCTCAAACAAAACCACTTTCCAATTCCAAAAAGATTACTATCTTAGAACAGCAAATTATACCTAAAGGCAAAAAGCTTGTCATAAATCCTACAGATGCAGCCATAATATTAAAAGGAAATGCTTTGAACAAAACATTGCCTGTTTTAAGTAAATCGAAACATGTTGCTGAAGTTGAGAAGAAACCGGAGATTGAGTCGAGGGTTGAAGACAATACAGAGTCATCTTCAGTATGTTCATCTGGTGACAGCATGGCTGATAGAGATTCTGATTCAGATTACAAAGATGTAAAAGACAAATCAAGCACACCAAAATTACGCAAGTCAAGAACCAAACCTCGCATATTAAAAACTGTCCAATCTGCTAAAACAGTGAAGTTAGAGCCACGCATTTTATCCAGATTAAAGCCTTCTAAAAACATTATACGAAAAGAGAGTAAAGAACGGATTTTGAAAAAGGTATTATCATTAGAGAGGTCACAGTTAGAATCAGAACCTTCAACACCTAAAGAAAATCAACTTGCAAATATGGAAGTCACTACACCAACACCTACCACCAATGAACTGAGCAAAATTGTGACAAAACCCGTACAGAAGGTTGTTAAGAAGGAGAAAAAAACTCCCGCTCATGTATCTGCATTACTCTCAGATATGACTTCGCTATTTTCTACACCTGATGTCATTAGAAGAGTCTCAACTGACACTAAGACACCATCTAAAACTGAAAAAGAACTTACCAACAGTAATAAAAAAGCTGCTGGTGTTCCTGTTATCAATAAAGGGAATGATATAAATGAAGAAAGCATATTACAAGATGTATTAAAATCTCCAGACAATGTAGAGAAATCTAAAAATAGACTAGCAACTAAGACATATCCAAAGCAAAAGGAAAAAGCTATTAGTCCTATTGATAAATCTACAAAAGGTTATGATCAAATACCCCAGATTGATGATGCGAGTTTGGCTCAAATACTTCAAGACACAGCCCCACAATCCATTAAATCACAACCAAACATTTCTACTGCAAGTGTCATAAATAGTCCTGGACTAGCAGGACCCCTGTCCCCAACATTAGATTTACTTGGTGGTTTACAATCTGAGGAAGATGGTCTTACTGAAGATTTACTAATGCATGTGGCACAGCTAGTGGAAAGCTCAGAAAATTTACAGGAAGTCATTGATAAGCAAGTTTTAGGTAAAGTTGATACAACACATGTCAAAGCTCAGATTGTCTCACCATTTCAACAACAACAAGAAATGCATCTTCCGATGCAGACACAACAGCAACTGCAGCAACCACCCACCACTCCAACCAATGTATACAATCAAAATGCATTAAAGTCGGGGAAATGTGTTCCAGTAAGGAAGGACCCAATAGAGATAGTAAGACGCGATGGTCGCGTTATTACTCTGCCACCAATAGAAGCGCCGGCAACAAGGGCGTCCAAACGTAAAAACCAAGCGGACACATCCATATCTGCAGATTCTGTTATATCTACACCAACTTCAACCCATTCGTCCTCTACTCCGGAGCCCATAGTGCAGCCTGTATCAAGACAATACACTAATAAGAAATTGACTAACAAAAAGCAAGAACAACAACAATTACCAGTACCTGTCATTGAAAAAATGTCAGCCGAATCTCAAGAAAGCTGGAATTCGGAAGATGATCCTAATAGGTATTATACTCATTTATTATTATATTGCGTACAATAAAACTTGTGTATGTCAATAATTAATTTATCGATAACCTAAGTTATTTCATATAATTTTCAGCTTCTAATAGCATTTTATATGGTAGCAAAACATGTTCTTAAATTATTTAATTGCTAGCTTCCCTACATTCTGGAAGTCTTAAAGAAATGTTATTTAATTTTCCTAACATATAAATTTATAAATGATGTGAATAGAGTAAAAAGTTTTTACTTATGGAAAAAAAGCATCAAGCCTAATGTGACATGTTTCAAACTTTACTCACTGTCAAAGCTTAATATTGTTGTCCTTGCATTTGTGGGATATTCACTTAAACTGCATGTAATTAACATAATGCTATGAAGGAAAACAAGTATGTTATATAAAACATAGATCTTTGAATGATTGAATATTGTTTATTTCATTTTTGCATTTTAGGTTGTGGTGTATATGTAAGCAGCCACACAATAATCGATTCATGATATGCTGTGACGGGTGTGAAGACTGGTTCCACGGGAAATGCGTAAACATCACAAAAGCCATGGGCCAGCAGATGGAGGAGCAAGGAATTGAATGGAGATGTCCCAATTGTAGAAATGACAAAAATAAAAATATGAATAAGGTAAGTGATTTCAATTTGTTTAAGAAAAATATATTGTATTGCATACTTTTTTTTTTTGTTCTCGAGGGGCAAACCTTCAAAAGGTACCCGACGCCGTGGGAGCGACGCAGGGTTATGTGGGATTTTTACCGCACTAAAACCCCCCCCGTCCTCGGCGCTATAAAGAGGACTCCGGGAACTCGGTCCAACCGCAACCGGAATCCTCTGAGCGCGTTGCCCCATCGGGCTCCTCCCAGATAGGTGGCTGGGCCCACCGCTCCGTCTAGTCTTTACGACGGTATGCGACCACATATACCGCCGTCCTTCCCGGGAACGCCTGACGGAACGGTTCGAGCTCCCACTCTAGCCGCCTGCAACCCCGGAAGCCCCTTTTAGTCGCCTCTTACGACAGGCAGGGGATGCCGTAGCCCTATTCTGATTGTATTGCTTACTTACATATAATAAAATTCCATTCCTCAAATGATATTTTAATATGCATTTTTAGAGTTCAATTGTACAAAATCCCAGTGAAGTTGACTCACCAGCAGCTGTTGCAAAGGATATCTCATCAAAAACCATTTGCATAGTGTGCAAGAAGCCTGCCCGAGCTAGTAGCATTTATTGCAGTGACGCCTGCATACTGAAGCACGCACAGGACTCCTTGAATACCCAAATATTGCCAAATAAAGTGGATAATGCTAGTGGAAAAGCTGATAAACCACATTCTGAATCTAGGGTATGTATTGATTTTTGTCTAATAATGGAAGCAATCTGACCCAGTGTCTCTTTGTTTTGAAAATTCGTAACTATAAACTATAAAACTGTTAATATTAGTTATTGTTGGTTTAAGACACTTTAGCGTGATGTCCATTAATTGTATGTGTATAAATTTTAAAACGAAGATACAAACTATATTTGTTTCTTTATCACATTTGATCATATAACATGAATCTCACAAATATCGTATATTATAGGTCATAGTGTATGAACGTAAAACGGGTAGGTTGCTGGCTGGTCCCAATGCACCTACTGCGGACAATCTTAAAGGCTGGCTGCAAAAGCATCCGACATTTGAAGTAGTGAGGCCGGGTACACTAAGTGCCATCAAACCAAATCTGGCGCGAAAGAAGGGGTCAAGCGAACCGAATAAAATTCAAACGACGCTGAATTTTGCAAGAATACCACGGAAATCAAATGACCAGGTGGCTACACCAGTAGCTAAAAGCATACCGGAACCTAAAGAGAAACCAACAAAACCATTACTATCACCGAAGGAAGAAGGGAAGGTGACGCCACAGCCCAAAACACCCGCGACGCCGAAATCACAAATGTTCAAATTCCTGGAGACTCCAAAAGCCAGTACCAGCAAGACTATGAGTGAACCCAAGAAACCAATGAGGTCAGCCAATAGATCTCAGTCAGCCAGTGAAAGGGTAAGTACTTTATATTATTGTAATATGATTTATATATTGCCGGTATGTCTATATTGAAAATGACGGCGATTAAATAATCACAAAATATACTCTTACACCTGAATTTATCATTTTCCAAATCATATATGTAGTAAACTCTCTTCCAAATGAGTGACACGATCAACGCCAAATAGACCAGAAAATCACCATATCACCTAAACTTGAGCCCTTCGAAATTGTGAGTCTGGCTTAGAACTAATAGAACTAGAGCTAATATGAGACAATGCTATTGTAAAGCAAAAAATAGGTTTGGCCTTGTTTTGTTGTTGTAACTAATTTGTTATGTAGACGCTTTTAATACAAAAAAAAAAAAATGTTTTCGGATCACGTATAATAGTCCGGCCAAATTAGACAGTATTTGGTGGTACATAAATTCGCAACAAGCTGAATATTGGTACAATTGTTCAAAACACAATTATAAACAAACCATAAAATTTCCCCATTATTCCCGTGTGTGGAAAAAAACATTCAAGGACAAATATGAAATTTTCAGGTAAACAGTAAGTTTTATCATTTTGATGTATGTTTATGTTTATAATAAAACTTACCGCTTAGCTGAAAACCGCGAAAAACTCATTTTTTGACTTTTTTTCCATACACGGAAATGATGGGTAACTTTCAGGGTTTGTTTATAATGGTCTTTTGTACCATTGTACCAATATTCAGCTTGTTGCGAATTAATGTAACTTCATCCTGATTTTTAAGTCTAATTTGACCGGACCATAAATTTATTTTATGATACGACGTAAGTCGGGCCATAAATTGTAATTTTGATTTTGGTATGATCAAAAACTTCCATAGTGTTATCGCCTTACATTAGTCACCTATATATGAGTTGTAAGATGACATAAGCGACATTGATATATAATGAACACTATTACGTTGTTCTTTACGTTTATTATTACATTCGTGTCGTAAAACAAGGATAGATTTAAACGCAGAGTTTTGTGTGCACGAATATTTAACAGCGGCGCTTCGTTTGGTAATGTTCGTTCTTAAAGATCGCTGTCCGGTTTAGTTGCTACAATAATTATATTTATTTAATTTATTGGAGGTACGTATTTTTTATTACATAATAGCTGAAGTGTATGCACATTAATTAAATTTCTTATTAACTTCTTTTAAAATCAAATTAGTATTTAATTTTAAAGTATTAATTATTCAAATTTTATTTTTAACATATTATCCCAAATATTTAATAAATGTATGATGTAAAAAAAGCTATTTTAATATTTACAATTGCGCGCATACTTTATTTCATTTCCTTGCTTATTTGTTCATTAGCACATTATTTACCTACACACACTAAATTTATTCAAGTAAATTTTAACAATAACCGTCTAAAATTATCACGTACCAAATATTACCTTGATATGTTTACATTTTGATTAGAAGTCAGAGTACGCTTATGGTTGATATTACATCACAGGCGCCTTCAGCATCGCCGTCAACATCGCGAAGAAAAGATTCGCACGACACCAAGAGCAGAATGAATTCTGTGGATCCAATAAGAGACAATGTCAGAAAAGCTCTTCAAGAACAAATGAGCGCACGAATGGCTGAAAGCGACGGACCTAAGTTCACAGAGGACGAAATACAACAGTTTGCTTACGATACTGAACATGAATTGCACGAATTGTTCAGCAGAGATGTAGGAATGAAGTACAAAGCTAAATATAGATCACTCATGTTCAACATCAAGGATCGAAAAAATCTTACACTCTGGGAGAAAATATGTGATCGCTCAATAACGCCCAAACAATTGGTGAGTAAATATGAAAAGTGTTTTAAATGACACTAAAATAATTAATACACATATATTTTGAATACAATTTATTCAAATAAAATTGCAGGTACGACTTTCGCCAGAAGAATTGGCAAGTCAAGAACTAGCCCAATGGCGGGATAAGGAAGCCAAACATCAACTAGAGCTCATAAAGAAATCTGAGCTTGACCTCCTTGCTGCGAGCAAAACTTATGTCCTTAAAACACATAAAGGAGAAGAGGTATTGTTATCATGTTATTTATAATTTATGAATTACCATATTAATAGGAAATACTACCGTAAATGGGAATTAACTGTATCAATTTTTCAGGTTATGGAAAACAAAGAATCAGTTTCAACAGAATTAGATCCCAATGTGCCAGTGGAAGACGTTGTCACAGCTTTAAATGATGCTGTTGCAGAGGAAACATCAAATAATGTGGAAACGTATGTTATAGTCTTTTTTTGCCATATAATAGTCTAAAGTATTTAGTTAAATTATTAATTATTTATGATTATTACCTTATTTTATTTAGCCTATTTAAAAATGTTAGTAACCCCACCTATTTTTTTCAGGTCAGATAATAAAACAGAATTATCAAATAAGAAATCAAGTAGTAGGAAAAAGGATAAAGATAGTTCTCGACATTCAAAGAAAGGGGAATCAAAACGATATCACGAAAAGAGGATTAAATCGCGGTCGAGGCGAAAATCAGAATTAAAAGAGAGGAATGATCCGGATGAATCTTCCATACGTAAATCAAGAAAGAAGAAGTCGACCCGAACAAGGTCTGAGTCGAAAAATAGATCCAAGAAAGAGTCACCGAAAGAAAAGTCAGTTTCAAGAGATCGATCAAGGCACAGGTCAAGGTCGCGAGTGAAGTCAAAAAGATACTCAAAAGAACATTCCAGATCAAATTCTCGTGCACGGGAAAGGTCACGATCAAACGATCGGTTGAAGCGACGTTCCCGGTCGAAAGACAGCGCGAAACGAAGCCGAAGGTCGCGTTCGAAGCACCGATCGTCTACTGAAGAAAAAACGAAGCATCGTTCAAGATCACAGGACGCGGTTTCTACTAAAAACAAAAATGAGTTAGTATTCTTATAAGCTTGATTGAGCGTTGGTATATTTTTTGACCACTGTGATGACTTAAATCTATTAAAATTGAGGTAGCTTTGACACATTTGCCTCCCTTGCGTTGCCAATCACTACACTACATAGTATAAAACAAAGTCGTTTCTTGCTGTCTGTGCCTATGCAGTTTTTTTTTAGTAGAAAGAGTGATTCAAGAGGAAGGTTTTTATGTATAATATAGTGGAGAAATACTGATAATTTTTGACTTTTAGGCGGAACGAAGTTCGCTGGGTCAACTAGTGAATAATAAATTTTATCGATTTTGCAGTTCGACAGACTCTGATTCCGTAGAAAGGCCGAAGTCCGCAACATTAAAAGAGGTACATCCGGAATATGATCCCCATGAGCCCATGATAACGTCAGCTTTATCTGAGGAAGATTTGAGAAAGTCGAGAGAGGATGTTTATGAAGAAAGCTATAAGAATGAGGTCACTGACTTCGGCGACGGTGGGTACGAGCCTTCGAAGTCATTCTCCATCGACACAAACGTCATATTACCAACAACTCCATATATTAATAAGCAGGATAAAGCTTCAGGTCAGTGTAGATTGAGTGACTTTGAATATTAATTTTAAAAACTGTAGAATAAAAACTTATTGTGTGTAATTTGATGTTGTCAGAAGCTGAGAGTGATCAAGAACCAACCAGTACAGTGGAAAATTCGTCAGCGACAGTTTGGAACGGCTGCATTAACATGGTGGATGTGGCTCGATTTTATGTTGCTGCACATGAAGTATGTATTATTTATTTCTTACATAACACATTGATGTACGACGTGCGTTATTAACTTTTATATCTCATTAGGTTTCAGGTAATGCTGTGGATTTGGAAGAGGATCTCAGTACCGAATTAGACATTGTAGGAAGGATAAATCCGGAGACAGTTTGGGACTACATTAACAAGATGCGGAGAGCCAGTAATAAGGATATCGTCGTTTTGAGATTACAAGCCGCCAACGACGAGGAAATGATGCAATATATAGCTCTCTATAGCTACCTTAGTAGTCGGAACAGGTTTGTAATAAAATGGTATAATGACACATTATATTATTATTATTCATACGACATGATGGCTATTACCATAACGTACACGTAAGTTTATAATGTGAGTAATTTTAATAAAATTCCAGATTGGGCGTAGTTAAGGTGACAAACACGGCGACCGTAAAAGATTTCTACATAGTCCCTCTACCAGCGAACACTGCTTTACCGGCAGTTCTTTTGCCCTTCGATGGTCCCGGCCTCGGAGACGTGAAGACACATCTACTTGTTGCCATTATCATTAGGCAGAGAAAAAAACGCACTGGACCACCCATTCCTAAAGATATAATCCCAGCAAAGGTCAGTTAATGGCGATTTATCGCGTAGCATACAAATACATGTAAATAAAATGAAGTAATGAAACCATCCTTTGATTTTTATTCGTCTTCATATATTTTTTGTAAATAAAAGAACAATAAGATTATATTATGACTATATTATGTGTGCAAATTATTCACAGTCATTTGCATGCATCGGATTCCATTATATCATTTACCTTGACACATATTTCTTTTTTGTTTTTATTTTTTTTTTATAATAAAACATCACTTCTGACGCTCTGCATAGTAGAATACGATGAATTTCGAAGTACGTTACATGAGTACTGTAGTGTTTGCATGTAAATGTAAGACACGTTAAATAAAGTTTAGATATTTAAAATAAAGTTAATTTATGTGTAATATTAGTTATTTTCCCTATCCTTGAACTCCTGCTCCTGAACAAAAGATAAGATAAATAATTTGGTGCTTCTGAGCTTCTGAAGTGAAAAGATTGTCCTATATAGTTATGGTTCCTTATCCTTGTTTTCACAAAATGGCGATTATCAATTGTTATTGTAACACTAAATATGAAGAATACAATGTAAATGTGCTTGAGTGCATTTTATCGTGAAAAAAATAAGGTTATGAAGTAGGTATTCCATACAAATGTGTAACCATTCTAAATAATCAATTTTTTTTAGCACACTTCACAAGCGTATGCGTAGATGCACTCTTGTACTCTGGTAAAGATGCTCTTGCTTTTTGTAACAACACAATAAAATTAAAGTTTTGTAGAGAATGTGATGTCCTAAGATGCGATTGGATATTATTACGCATGCGTAATATCGACCGCATAATTTGTAATTCCCGCCATAAATATCAACTTCGTACAACATACAAGTTAATCATGGATGTAACTTAAGAAATTAAATGTGACTGGATAATATAAATTTTATGGTTGTACGTATATAAAAATTAAATGATGACATTAAATGTTAAAGTTGCTGTAATTTGATATTTAGCGTGGTAATATTACAAGGTTACGTATTCGTACTATGCATTGTGTCATTTCGTAAAATCTATTTGTAGTAATTTAAATTCCCTGTACCTTTTACTTGTCTAAAATTTAAACAAAGAATAGGTTTTTTGGAACTAAAATATGTAATCTTGAAGTAACTACATGTATCTGTTATTATTAAAACTACATTATTTGAAATGGATATTGGTATGACTACAGTCTTAAAATATGTATATAGGTATCTGATATCATTTAGGTTTTTGCCATCAAAGTAATTTAGCTGCTGGCTAATAGTAGCACGTTGGAGGTTTTAAATGTAATAAATTATCAGTTATTTAGTAGTTTTTACATACTGACTTCTTATTTCGTAGCTGTATTATTAGTAATTTGAAACATCTATTGCAAGTTACCTATCGTAGTGGTAAAAGCGTTGCAATAAGAATCTATTCCTTCGTTTGTAAACAATTTCATGCAAATGATCTGATCATTGGCATTGGTCTTATAGGTATTAGTTGTTCTAATTTTTAAAACCCAAGTTCGTTAATGACGTATAGATTTTTGGCCCAGGTGAAAACTCGTATAAGTTTGATATTTACTATATTGACTTTATATCAAAATTCTCAGAAGTGATATATATTGATGAATCTTCTACTTCTAAAACTAGAAATGGTCTAGATTTCCGTATTCGAGATACAGATGTCAGTAAATAGTAACGAAGATCTTCCTTTTTCTAACAATTGTGGTAGAAAAGGTAATTTTGGACTTATAACAATTACCTCCAGGTGTTAATACAGGTCATATACTGTGTGGTAAATTTAAGTGAAATTCGAACTATCGACATCCTTACAAAATTTAACATTAATAGTATTAATAAAATTCGTTGTGTCCAGGTGTCTCGCGAGAGCCGCGAGTCCCGCAAGCGGTCGTACACGCCGCCGCTGAGCGCGCGCTCGCCGGCCGCGTCGCCGCGCCGCCGCGCGCTGCCGCTGCCGGCCACGTACTCCTCGCCGGCGCTCTCCACCTCCGTCAAGGATAAGATCGCCGCGTCGCTTGGTACGTGTGCGGCCGCGTACTTCAATTAAATTGAAGTTATTGACTAATCTGATAATATAACAGCCTGGAGTGGATATAATACGTAGTTATAGATTATCATAAAAATGAACTTTGTAGCGACCTCCCGCAACTCATCAAGAGATGGCGCTACTAGTATTCTGAAACACGCTATCGAAGTTTTCTCGATACCCTGCATATATACAAGTTTCGAACAACGACTGTCGGAGCACGGACGCTCCCCAGGCATCACCTAGCCAGGCGGGAGATCTCCCTTTGCCAAAAACTTGAACATAGTCACGACTTAAACTTTCATGCGATACTATATTTTTAAGACATATCTATTCACTCTTAGACATGGTAGAATCAGTGTAGTACGCCCGGGGAAGTACCACCGCCACATCTATTTCTAGCGTGAAGCAATTTTTGCGTTTCGATGCACGGATGTGGTTGCAGGCACTCTTATATGAGACCACCATCTCAGTCCTCGGGAGTAGCAACGCATCTGTGATTAACTTCAGATAGAACCCCATGTTCTATATAAAGTTGCTTACAGATGTCCATGATGTCCATGGGCGGCAGTGACCACTTACCATCAGGTGGACTGCATGGTAGTTTGCTACTTCAACAACAAGTTGAAGTAGCAAACGACTACAAAACGAGTGCTGTTCCAAAACACATATTCCTAATAAAATTATAATCATTTTGCAGCTGCCGCCGACGACGACGAGGCCTATAGTCCCGGTTCATCAAGTAGTAGTGGAAGCACTTCCGCCACTGCTCCCGCCACCTCCGGCCCTGCTACTAACGTTCTGAGGACCAAGATGGAGGAACTTAACCGGCAAATTGAAGAACAGAAGCAACAAATACTTAAAATGGCGCAAGCGGACTCTTCTATGGGAGAGGTATCTATGTGTTTAATACTAGAAATAATAACTAAGCCACATGAACTCGCACGCACATTGCATGTATGTACAATGTGTATTTTTAATAAATCATGTCCCATACATATTATCTCGTATTAGCTTTGTCCTATCAAAATGTATTTCTCATCTTCCAAAATTAAGTCTGAGATAAAATAAAAGTTTCAAATGTATTTTTATTGTGCAGATATATAACTGTATCTATTTTCTTTCATTTAGGATGAAGCGTACTCTCCTTCAAGACCTATGACTCCGCCGCCTCCGATGGTGCCGTTGGCCGACATCGCCCTTCCATCAAATTTACAAGAAATACTAGCCACCATCAAGCAGCGCTCGGAAAAACCTACCGCAGACGTCGACATGCGTCAATTGCCTTAAATTGCATTTTCGAATGTTCTCACATTATTCTTAACCTTTAATGTTTCAATCATACAATGTATTGAAATGTTTTGTGTTTAGACTGATTTTATTATATTCAAAAAATCTATAGTACAGTACACTAGGTATCGTAAACTCCTTACATATTCTATAAATCGATTATTAATTTTTAATATAGCCATTTCATCGTCGAGCACCACAAATATAGTTAATGTCTTAATTATAATTGTTAAAGATGGAAAATATTGCTTTTAGATATTGTACAAGAGAAGAGCGAATTTGTGTGCAATAGTATATTATCTTGTATTTTATAGCAATTATTCTATAGATTTGTAGCTTAGTTATTAGTTCATTATTCATTGTTCAAATAAAAACTAAATGATAACACTTCATTGGAAAAATTGAATTTTATGTAATTTATACATACGATGTTTCAGATATTCATATTTGAATAGTTTTAGGCAATGTACAAAAGATATTCTAAAATTTTATTGTTAGAGAATCAGTTCACTTTTTCTCAATGAATTATCATAGTAAGAATAATGTTTACTTGTTTACAACTAAGAAATGACAAATAAAACTATAAATAAATCATTTGTTTTATATATTATCATCATCATACAGAGATCTTTTTTGTTTATATCGTTTTTCATTCATAATATTTGGTATGATATTGCGATACTTTTTAAAATTCTTGTTTATTTCATCTTTCAAATATGGGTTCTTTAGTTTCCTTTCCATTGCTGCTACCTTTGTACTCATTAGTTTTCTCCTAGGAACGTGCCGTAATGCATAATCCCAATCTCCAGTCAACTTTAAATCTAACAAGATGAGAATCATATGATTAACGTTTAAGTTTTTCTTTGATCCTGGACCCCATTCTAAATATCTGTCAAGTGGTAATTTGGCCATTTTCAGTCCATCACGTTTCGCTTTAGCCAATGACAGAGGTTCATTATTTATCTGGAACAAAATGTAGGCAATTAGGCAATACATTAAACAATGTTTTTAATAACGATTTTTTAAGAACGATTATAGACAAATGTACCTTATCAACCATGCATCCTACAATATAAACAGCATCATGATCAAAACTTGTCATTTCTTCTCTGCAATGCGGAGTGAGATACACTAATTTTTCTTTTGGAAACATATCTAAGTAACTTTTACTGTGGATGTTCAGAGGGCACCATGGGTCATTAATTAGTGGAATGTTTTTATGGAGTTGTCTCATGAAAGGTCCTTTTAGATCAACATTACACATATGAATATCAAATGGATCTTTGTGAACTCGATTATCTCCAAACAGCAAAGTAACTTGCACAGCTGCATTTACTATTTCTCGTCGCACCATATACTCTTCATATGAACAATCTATAATCAATTGTTGTCCATACCTCATTGCTTGCATTGCTCTGAAATGTACAAAAATTATTAATAAATAAGAACTCTGCGAATAATAAAATGTAAGCATATGTATAGCTTTTTTAAAGGGCAAGACCAAAGGGAGGACCTAGTCAGCAAGAATAAAAAAATTTGCTAGTCTTCATTTTTCTCAACCTACACTGACATGGGCTTTAGACCACCTAGATGCACATGACATGATATAATATAAAATGCATAATTTACATCTAAAAAGTGCTTTTTGTTTGTTTGGTGCAAGGGGAGAGGGAGTCCTGTAGTGTAGCCCGAGGGCCCAGACCATTGATGCAGCGGTAGCTACGCCCCTGATTTCAACCAAGGCATTTAAACAATAATTTGTATTCTTTTTTCAAAACACCTTTAGCATAGTTTCATAATATAATCATGAAAATACAAACCTGTAGGTGTCAAAATTATTTATTGACTGGTCTCGAATTCGCAAGAATAACGATTGGTATTTTAACCCATAGAGTAAATCATCTGGATACTCTCTTTCGTCCACTTGCTCTGCGTTTTCGAATTCTTGTTTTTTAGCCTCCTTTTTGATCTATAAAATATAATACATAATTCTTAGTTTTATTGATATGCATATATAACACCACCAGTTTTATACCACCATTGCTAAGAGAGTACGGTAGAATATATTGAAATTTCTAAACATTAATATTACACTTTATTTCTGAATTCTGATTGGTAAACAATCAGAGTTCAGGTTGATAATCTATTAATGTAAAGCCAAAACTCAGTAAAATAAAATTAGTACTCACTTTTCTATTTTCCTTTGATTTTTCTGTTTTAAATAGGAATGAAAGATAATTATTTCTCTGATTTCTGCTTGGCAGTTCCAGAAGCTGTTCCCATTGGTCTTTTTTCAATGTACTTGGAGCGGAACGACCATCCTGACGCATCACTTCAACCTCTAGCATTAATATACGCAACCTTTTCTCTAGTTCTGGATTATCTTTGCACAGCTCTTGTACAATTTTTTCTGAAATATTTAAATAAAGTTTTGGAACGAGACGAAATTCAAATGTTTTTTGCAAACTTAATAGAAGCTTGAAAGTACTCATAATTCTTTATAATTAGTAGCAAATTAGTCTAATTGTTAGCAAATAAAAAGTGAAAATTTTGTGATAAAAGACAAGGGCTTGCTTAAAGTCTCTCCAAATTGCAAACACAATTTTGTTATTTAAACAAAATTCTAATTTCGCATCTAATTCCTTTTATACTTATCATGTATTGTCTTGCAGTAGAATAATTTAAACAATAATTGAACTTGAATATTAAGTATTTAATGTAAATCCTACTAATATTATAAATGCGAAAGTTTGTGAGGATGTATGTGTATTTGTTATTCTTTCACGCAAAAACTACTCAACGGATTAGGTTGAAACTTTACAGTAGTATAGGTTATACATCAGAATCACACATGGGCTATAATTTGTAATGATTTTTTTTTATAAGGTTATAATATAACGAGAAATATCAGGTTAGTCGGAAAAAAAGTTGTGCTCTAAGAGCTATCTTCGCGTACGCTGCCTAAACCGTTGGAGATATCGAAATATAATGTACCGTGGGATTGTTTGGCTCACATAGATCTAAATAAAAGTCCGCGACAGCATATGTCTATATTTTATGTATAACCCACAATAACTCTTTTTATACTTTGAAAATTTTAAAACTATCAAGTTGATGTTTCCATGGGTTTTATACAAACTAAATATAATCCTTATCAAAATAAATGATTTCAAAAAATCAAGCATCTAATAAAGATTGAATCTGCCATTTACACCATGTAAATTGGATAAGTAGTTTAGAAGATATTACGAGTATAACATATTGCGTAGTCAATTGATTGACCGGCAGTACGCGCCGTGCGCCGCCGCCGTATACAACGAAGTTGTATGATATAAATATTTGAATGGTTATAAAACACGGAGCAAAATGTGAAAGGTCAATGACGTCTCTGTAGTTCCGGGAATAAGATTATGATATCCCCTGTCTGTGGTAAGAGGCAACTAAAAGGGAGCTTTCGGGGTTGCGGACGGCTAGATGGAGAGCTCCAAACACCCAGTCAGCAACTTCGGGAAGTCGGACTTCGGGATGTCAGCATGTGTGGTCGCATGCTATCGTGAGAGCCAGGATGGACGGAGCTTGAACCGTCCAGCCAGGCGATCCCGGGAAGGACGGTGGCATACGTGTGGTCGCATATCGTGGTAAAGACCAGATGGAGTGGTGGGCCCAGCCGCTCACTTGGGAGGAGCCCGATGGGGCAATGCACTCAGAGGACTCCAGTTGCGTTCCTTTGAAGATCCCGGAGTCCTGGTGCTATAAGAATCCCAGATAACCCTGCGTCGCTCTCACGGCGTACCTTTTGAAGGTTTCTCCCTCGACAAAAAAGAAAAAAGTCAATGAGAATAAACAGCGGAAAGGTTAAATATGATATTCAATCGTCATCGACCTTTTAATGTAACACAACTCGGCACATATGTCAGATTAGCAGTAGTTTGGGTCGTAGTTGACCACGCTAGCCAACTGCGCGTTGGTAACCGTCACGCGTTTTAAGACCCTTTCTTAAAACTTTTAATTTCAGAGTAAGCATTAATATCTGTTGCCGACAAAACTAATTCAAATTAATATACGTGCCTGTGATTTGAAATTTGAACACACTGATTTAGGCGATTAACACACGGCACCGCGCACCGCCGCGAATAGCGGTGCCCCGCGCGGTAAGGCGGTTTACGCACCTGTACGCGCGGATGGACCGATCATCAAAATAAACTTTTCGACATCGAAATGCATTTTTGTTTCAACGATGATCCGCGCGGTTAGGCGCCAGCCCGTGTGTGAGGCGCCGCCCCCCCGCACTGTCGTTCGCGCGGAGACACGGTGGTGATGAGAACACCGCTGGACCGCGCGGCCAGTCGGTGTACGTTTGTGAGGCATCAACGGATTTATTAGACCCCAATACAACATGAGATCCGCTTCACCGCCTACCGTGGCAGTGAGCGGTACCGTATGTTAATCGCCTTAGGAAGTAGGGCAAAGGTTCAATCTGAAGTAAATTACAGATGCGTTGCTACTCCCGAGGACTATGATGATCGCCTCATAAAAAAGTGAGCCGGCAGGCACAGGCACACCTTTCAAATGAAACACAATAACTGCTTCACGGTAGAAATAGGTGCGGCGGTGATGCCTCACTGGTTGAACCATTGCTCTACCGCCTTGCAAACTTTGCAAACAAACGCGCATGCTAATACAAGCCGACCGCGGAAGAGCGTGAATTTTTAGAGTTATCTGACCACTTGATAGTGTCCAGTGTTGAACAGGACACGAATGTAAAATGAGTTTGTAAGAGTAGCCTCTTTTTGTACTAGACCAGTACAAACGTTGCACTTCAAATGAGGCCAGGCTGGCGAGGTGAAAGAGCATGGTTTTGCCATGTTAATTAATAATATTACGGTAGCATTTGTTTCTATTGCCCTATTTTACAAAGTATGATTTTATTTAAACCATCTTTTAAATATAAATAATCCCTAATTATTATCTCACAATAATAATAATATTTAAAACAAATAAAATCAAAATCTATTTTTTGTGGTGGTTGCATTTTGTTCACCTATAATCTTACTCAGAAATTTAAGTCCGATAAAATAGTGTTTTCCAAATCGGAAAAGTTAAAATCAATCTTTGTAATCGCTGCGTTTAGGTTTAAATGTGGAGGAGAATTTATTTTACAGGTTGCTTCTTGATATTGGGTGACCACTAAGATTGTTAATTAATTCAAAGAAAGGCGGTTTACAATCGTCTACTTTTAAAATTCTAATTCTAATTCGTCTAATTTTAAAAATATTTTCACATAACAATTATGATCTTATCCACAAATACATATCTATTTTAAATTCGTTTCCTTACTCTTTGTTTGTCCGGGTAATAACCTGAGCGGCTAAACTCATTTGGATCGGACTTTCACTATAGAAAAGGTTGTGGAACAACATAAAGACTATTTTTATCATAGAATTTCAATGGAGTCGCGATTTGTGCGGGAATAACTTTGCGATACACTCATTTTCACGCGGGCGAAGCCGCGGGTACAGCTAGTAATTTAATAATTTTATTACTTTACATAGAAAGTACCTACTCAATAGGCCAGTTTTATTCTCACTACGATTTGTTGCACTAAACTTATTTTACATAACAACTACTAAAAGGCTAGCAGAGTTAAAGGTTGAAGTTTTAAGGTTATAAAACTGTTTTACCTGCTTCATCTTCTTCTGAGGTACCGTAAAATCTATGATGCATTACAAACTTATTAATTGCTGTTGCTCTAGCACATCGCGTAACAGAACGATTTTTTGGAAAATGCCGCACTTGAGTGAGAAGCGATCTTATACAATGCATGTTGTAAATACTTTACAGTACTATAAAAAGAAATTTCTTAATTTAGAAAGGAACATCAATAAAGTATTCGATTATTACAGACAAATTGTTAACTCCGGCTTGTTAATGAAATCATTAATAACAATTCATAAATTCTGAAGTCGACGATTTGTGATAAAAGTATTTTTCCAAGAAATTAGTTATCAAAAGTAATCAAAACAGCGAATAGCAGTGACATTAGTGACAATGACAAATTCAAATTTGACAGCTGAAATCAAATGTTATCAGAGCTGAGACCATGCTGACCATGTGGTATAGAGACGTAAAATATAAACCGGACCGAGCACCCGCAACTAAAAAACGAGCCCAACGAGGTAGTCAGCACAGAGGTCTTGTGTCCCTACCTAAGAGGGTGACAATAAAATTTGGCTATGTGAAACAAATCCAAACTAACATCCTCCCTTTACATTATACCTTCTTAATATATTTGGTTTAATATAATATTAAAAATCGACACTTAAGTTTTGTCATCACGTAAGTAATTTTTAGCATCTTTTCAAGACAAACAAAAATCGATCAAGACCTAAACTGACATAAGTAATGTTTCCATACGACAGGTCTAATTTGTGGTTTCCGTGCTGTTACTTTCCTGTAATTTTGAAGGTTTTTGTTGGTCGTACCATAATTCTAATTGGATGAAATTATCCGCCTTTAGATTTTTTGACAAATGGCCTCAAAATTTAAAAACGGCGCAAAAATGACTTACGTGATGGCTTACGTGATAGACCTTAGCATCGAAATGTAAAAGTGACTCTGTCTGCCTGTTACCCGTTCACATTTAAGCCACAGAACTTAATTAAAATTAAATTAAAATTTAATGAAATCGAATAAAAATACAACATCAGTTAGATTTGTTTAGATGACAATTTATTATTGCAATTATTATTTTAACATTAAAACAAATTAATCATGACTAAATAAAATGGTATTATTATCTTGTTTGATTATTATTATGAATTGAAACTAGTGTAGGTATGGTTCGTCATTAACTGTAGATTGTTCCTGGATGAGAATGAGAAAACAAATGCTTCAATGAAATGAAATGTCTTTATTTTGCACATCCTACGGGGGCACTTTAAAATTGTCAGTTAAACATTTTTTTACATTATTACCGGATCGGAACACGACCTCCACTGAGAAGACCTGGACTAGAGTTGCCTATCGATAGTCGACTATTGCTAAAATATCGATAGACTATCGATAGTTGACGTCATATAAATAGTATCGATAGCCTATCGATAGTATCGATAGTATCGACACTATCGATACTATTGATAGTATAATTTAGGGCAATAGTATTGTTAAAAAGAAATAGTATCGATACTATCGAAGGTATTAGCTTCAATAGTATTAATACTATCGATAGTATCGATACTATCGAAGACCGATATACGTTTAGGAGTAATAGTATCGATAGTATTGATAATATCAATAACTCACACTATCGATAGTTCAATGAACTGCGATAGTATTGCCTTCCAAAAATCAATTACATAGCTAAAAATATCTCAAAAAATATTCGAATAGAAAACGTATTATTCATAGACTGTCTGAATTCAAACAAAAATTTCAATTTTTCAATTTTCCAATTTTCCGGGAAAACTACTGATAATTTTTCAATTTCCCTAATATAGGACCACCTGTGAAACATTTTTACTTGCCTGCCCCCCCCCCCCCTAAACTAAATCCTGGCTACGCCCTTGGAAGCATTCCAGCGTTTCGATGGAAGGGTGTGGTTGCCACACACTTTTATATGAGGCGACCATCCTAGTCCTCAGGAGAGGCAACTCAAACTTCAGATAGAATCCATGTTATATATGAAGTTGCTTACAGATATCCATGGGCGACGGTTACTACTTATCATCAGGTGGACTTTATGGTCGTATGGTATGTACGTATTTATATTTTAATGAATTAAGCACTAAACACACAAAAACTATTGTCAACTTACCTTTTTTCTCCATTATTGGCAGCAACCTAGTATGGAAATCTTTCGAGCTTTAAGTATAAGAATATTTTAAGCTATAAAGATAAAGTTAATTTAAACTGACCATACTCTGCCAGAGATAGCTCTAGACGCCTTATAGCTTCGTATTCATTTAAAGTAGTATCGAAACATGGTCAACTATCGATAGTCAAGACCTATCGATAGTTTTTGTTATTATTGTCCAAATTTACAATACTATCGATAGTACTGAACGTAAAAATATCGATAGTATCGATAGTATTGCTGGAATCAATAGTATTGCCACTATAGAGCTATCGATACTATCGATAGTATCAATAGTATTGTCATGTGTCAATACTATCGATACTACTATCGATATCCTAACTAGTTTTCGAGGTCAACTATCGATAGTTAAACTATCGATAGTTATGCAACTCTAACCTGGACTGAAGATCTTCACTGAGAACAGTTGTTTTATTATTGACAAAATAATATGTTTGCTACTGTGTTGAAATGTCTTTTTAGCCATTTCTGATATAAATAACAGTTCGCTATACCTAGATTTTCTTCAAGGTAATCTAAAAATCTAGAGGTATATACTGAAGGAATTTTTTGTCGTAATTTTTTACCACACGTTTATGATGCTTGGCCATTTTTGTCATATTTTTTTCTTCACTCGTATACTGCTTAAAAATTTATGACGCATTTTTTTTGGAAATATTATTTGAATAATGGATATGAATGACTTTACTTTATGGTCACCTTACCGACACTGACATAACACTTTACAGGATTACCATAAGAATTAAAAAAATAGACAAAATAATTATAATATTTTTTTAATTTATGAATATAATAAAGAAGAATAAATTGAATTATGTTTTTTTACTTATAATTGGTGAAATAACATTAAAATACAAGTATTTTAATATCGATTTTGGTCAGATATTATTTTTTATCAGAAACATTTTCTCATGCTGGCAAGCTTTAAGAACGAGACACAAGACCTCCAATACAACTTTCCTTGTCGATTCGGATTGAACACGTAAACTTTTGGTTAATTTAAAAATACCTATGTTTTATGCCATTTCTGTTATTTAGCAACATGTACATGTTCTTGGACCTGTCACGATTTATTTCTTGTTGATTTTTAGTCGATTAATATTAAAACATTTACCACATACGCACACGTGTGAACATGCCTATTTAATATCGTTTTTAATCAATATTTGAATTCTTAATGTTTTTTGCAGTATTGTGTGACGTTATGACACCGTTAAAAAACATTAACTCCTTGCATGCCTAGTTAACTTCCAAAAATTCCAAATTTTTTGGAAAAATATTTTCAAAGTAGCAACACTAATTTCATAACCAAAACTAATTTTCCTAATCCTTGAAATTGTGAGGGAAAAAGAAAATTATGGCTGTCCCGTATAGTGGTACCATTCGAAGATCTGGGGGTGTTCTTGCAGCGATTGGGAAACAACTCAAAGCTGTAAATCTAAAAGCGGCGAAGAGAATAACCGTAAAATTTGATCCATTTAGCGATAACGTTGCGCATACAAGGTACGTATTTTCGTTTTAATGACTTTAATGCAAGAATTTACATCGAAAATCTCGTTGCGAATGATAGAATGAATGTCTAAGCTATTTTTATTTTAGCGTTCTAGATTTTTTCAATTATTTTTCTTTGTTTATTTTTTAATATGTGAGCCTGTGTATTAAAAATAGCAATATTATGAAGTATTTACATATGTTTCTAATGCGATACTGCTCATTATTACAAATGGTACTATTTATATGTTGGTTATCGTGAATTGTCCTATATGAGAAATAGAGAATATATGCCTCAAAACTTTTGTTTGTTATCGTTAATAGCGGTCATAAATATTCTTTTGTATAAAATTCATTAGCAAAGTAGTCACAAAGTAAATATTATGACTTATATAAAGTACACAATTGACAAATATCTCCTTACTTCCTTTATGAGTATTTAACACTGTATGTAAACATTAATTAGTCTTCATTGATAAGCTTAGTAGTGGGAAATTTCTTTAGTCTTCTTCTTTAGTGTTATTTAAATGAAATCTGTGGAATTCGCAACATATTCATGACCAATTTTAAGTAATTCTATAATGTTCTTATGAAGTTCATGCAGATGTAAGGTCAGTGATAACCATTTCACTTAGGGATGCCACCAATCCCTGTTGGATATCGTCAGACAATATTTAAATTAATCTATTTAAATACAAGCAACACAGAAATGATATGTTGTATCTACTTTAAAACAATCTATAGGAACCACATAAACTTTACTATTAGAAGATTAAGCACACTGCATCAGATTTATAATTTTATCACAAATTGAGTGAGACGGCCAAAAATCCTGCAAAGTTTTGTACTTTGTGAAAAACACATATATTTTATATCATTTGTTGTGAGATACAAATGTAATGTTACAGAAATTTCCTCCATTACATAAGTGCACCAAGGATTGGGCAGACTAACCCGAACTGTATATTGAAAACGGAAGTAGTGTGTGACCGCAGCGATCCTACCATTGACATCACATTAGTTCCCACCATTGCTGGTAAATATACTTTTTATAAAGTGGCCTGTCCACAGTCAATTGCATACCTTATGTTGAATTGCAATTTGGAATGATAATGTAAGAAGTGAATTAACATATTGATAAATATGCTCATAAATTATCTACATATGCAGAAATCCGGTTCAATAAAAGTGATCTTGTGATTGTGTAAATATTTTTTTATATAAAAATAATATGTATTAAATCCTAACAGAAAATTGTTTGTACTGTACTGTGTCAGCTTGTACAGATAGTTGAATTTCTTAGATATTTTAGTGAATTGCCATTTGGAATCATGATATTCGCTGGCTTTGCAACTGATTTACTTTCAGTTCTATATTTTGCTTATAGAATGTCTAATTTATTTCATACTTTTCATTGATCCCAAAATAGTTAAATTTTGATAAGTTTTTTTTTTATGAAACTGAAATAGCAAACAAGCATGAAGACCGCCTAAAGGTATATGATCATTGTCGCATAGGCGACAAAGACTGTACCTTTAGGTGGATACAGGTTCTTTTCATTCTATATGAAGTAAATCTCATATAGAACAGAGGTTCTATCTGAACTTAATCACTGATGTGTCGCAACTTGTACTTGTACTTTCAAGGACTAAGAAAATGGCGTTATTAGAAAGTGAGCTGGCAACCACACAAATTTGGCAATATTAAAAGCAATTATTCCTACCTTAATATATTTTCTTATAATATAAATTTTGTTTCAGAAACAGCTAATATTAAGAAGGTTACTCTAAAAAGTGGAAATTTGACTGTACTAGAAATCCTTCAACTTTTAAATAAGCACATATCATCACTCGCACCAGTGGAGCAGGTAGCAACAACCACTATAACCAAATACGAAAAGAAGAAAAAATCTAGAAAGTAACAATGACGCGCAAAGGGAACCATCGGGTGGTTGAAGAACTCTATGGCCAATTACCAGCATTCACTGATGTGTTCTCTGAGGACACTTTTTACATATTTGTGGTCTTCTTTGTCTTGTCAACAATACTGGTGGCCTTTATTTTATCTAGATTCATAACTTTAAAGCCTGTAGAATAGATCGAGACGTTTAAGATGGAATAAATTTTAAGTCACGAATTTGTGTATTATAAAGATGAAACACCCTGAAAATTTACCTCTTTTCTCAACTACTTCAAAGTTAATTTGATTATGTTGCATTGTTATATTAAGTACTCTGTATCTAGAATGTTCATAACTATCTTACATTATTACGTGCATATTATTTTTCTATATAGTAGGGGAAGAATAAAGATAAACACAGTATCAATATTAATATTTTATATCCCAATTTCTTCAATTTACAAAAGTGATAGGTTTGAGACATCTAAAAATACTTAGAATTCTTGTGTTCCCCAGCGAATCTGAAACAATGATTGTTGTATTTACATTATAAAGGTATAAATTTACGTATAAATTTCATAATAGGGAGTCCTATGGCGTGTTTACATTAGGTCTTTCACTGTAAATTGGCCGAGTTCAAATACGATTATGAAATGGCTTACATTGGTCAGACAGGGATTTCGTTCGCAGCCGAATAAGGCTAAACTGGCATAACGTAAACACACCATTATATAAAATATTTTATGTAGGAGCTTACGAAAAAAAAATTCATGTAACGGCTAAAGATTTGTGTGTCTCTCCTCTGAATGAAATATGTGATTGAACTATTTAGAGCCACAGCTCAATTGCAAATTAACATCAGTTTTCAAAGTTCTATTACAACTCTCGTTTTTACTATGAATTAGTCAACAATCAAGGAATTAGTAAGAAGTCATTGCACATATAATAACATCTCTATCTTCAGAGCACCACACTAAGATGCCATGTACATACAGAGGAATATACAAACACCCAGACCCAGAATAGAAATTTAAATTCATCATGCAGATACCTGCCTGGCCGGGAATCGAACCCAGAACCGACTCATGCATGACTGTTATGGTGATCAAAATATAACGCGATATCATTGACGTACTCAGAATTTTGAAAACTATCATATATGTATGTTTGTTTAGTAAATCCTTCAAAGCAGAGCACACCAACGATCACACTCTAGTGTGTTTATTATTCGGTATAACTTAGGTGTAACTTAGGTGCCGTCGCAGTCGAAGCAAATGGTTTGACAGGATCGACATAAGCACAATGTGGAGTGTTTCAACCGAAAGCATGTAAACCACCTAGTATAGACAAGGTGACCTGGCGAACTTCGTTCCGCCTAAAAGTAAAAAATCTAAAATTATCAGTGTTTGTCTTCTATATAATACATGTATTACACATAAAAACCTTTCTTTTGAATCACTCTATTAAAAAAACTGCATTAAAATTAGCTGCGTAGTTACAAAGATGTAAGCATACAGACGGACAGACAGCGAGAAGCGACTGTCTGATACTATGTAGTGATACTCACATCCTGGTTGCGCGCCTTATGCTTCCTCTCGACGAGGGATGCGAGCGCCTCCGAGCGCACGGCGAGCGAGTCCACGCGCTCCACGAGCTGCTGGTAGGGCGACAGCGGCTGCGCGCCCATCACCACGTGGCCGAGCTTCGAGTCGATCTTGGCGTCCAGCCGCGCGTTGCGGATCAGGTTCACGATCCAGCACTCAGCCTCGTCCGGCTGCATGCTCAGGTTCTCCGCTAACATGCTGCGAAGAGAAACAATCTTATTAATCTAATGAAAGTTTGTGAGGATGTATGTGTGAACTCTATCACTCAAAAACTATAGTTAGAATTCCTCTTTTTGTTGATTGTCTATGACGTGGATTACTCGTGGTATACTCATTATCAGCGTAAACGTGACTAAGGCAGCCGGAACCGCAAGAATGAGCTAACATTTTTAATTATTATTGTAAGTCCCAACACGTTTTGACTTAGGTAACTATCATGCAAATAATTGGATATATATTATTCCATCATCTAATTATTTTTTCTAATATCATCTAATATTTTATATCTGGATTTTTACCACCGTTTAATTTTATGGTCCTCCGAACCAGATTTGCAAAATTTATAAAATTAACAGATGGTATGTACAACATAATATATACAGGATGTTATATTACATTCCATAGGAACATTTTAGAGCTTATATTCCAACCTAGAACTCTTTAATCTCTAGACGAAAATCTAGAGGCACCCTTGATATGTACATAAGGATGTACATATCAAGGGTGCCTCTAGATTTTCGTCTAGAATCGTCGTAGAATGATAAAGGTATCATTCTCAATAAGCAGTAAGTATGATACTATATGGTTTTAATACTTCATTTATTGCCATTGAATAATAACAACACTCACCCAATACTGATTACTTGGTGAATGCGGCAGAATGTCTCGAAGATCATGAGCCTGGCGTTCTCCACGAACTCCTCTAGACAGGCGATCAAGAAGAAGTCTGTGTGGAGCACCGCTTGGCACTGGTTCAGTTTCCTGCGCGCCGCGTCGAAGTCGAAGTTTACGTAGAGGTGCTCGATGAATTCCGTTATGGGATCCCTGTGAAGTATTTCAATTTAAAATGTAGAAATACAATGGAAATAGCAATGTATTAGCTCGAAACGAGATTTAAACAACGGATCTGTTTTTGTTATCTTTGTAAAGGATAGTGGCTTTGAAAAGTTTGCATTAACGATGATTCATCTTCGCATCTGTTTGATAATTATAATATAAAAAGTTTTTACGCGTTATGTTTTACTGCAATCTTTTCATATCCCACTGCTCTATACAAGTCTATTCTAACTGGTAGTTCCATAGACCATATTTTGTTACCTTGCTTCAATTCATATTGATGCAGGTAGACCAACCAGCGTTACAAATCATGCGGCTATGAAAAAAAACTGTTCATGATCGAAGAAAGTTCACAATAATTGAACGTGTAGCATACACCCAATTAATTGCTGTTCGATGGCTGTAGACGGTCGGTATATTGCGATTTGCGAGCCGAAATTCGCGCAAATTACTGCGAAAGCGGACGCTCGTGGAGTAGCGCGCGTGCGCGCGCGGTCGCGCTCCCGCGCGCTACCTTTCGCATGTGGTCGCTTCCATGCTCCTTAGAAATAAATTGCTGGTATTTAATTTTGGATATTATTTCTAAAGAGACAATGACGATAATAGTTTGACAGTGAAGAATGCTCTGCACTGCGCTCCGTCATATGTGCGCCGGCCCTTATGCGATATATCAAACTGGTCCAGATTTTCTTCAAGAAATCTTTGTTTTAGTCCTAGATAATAGAAGAAGCAGATTATTATATCATTCGTAAATAAACTGTACCGTACCTGTAAGTGTAAGCCTCTTGTTGTATAACTTTGACGAGGTCTTTGAGCGCGTTCCTCCGCGATCTGTTGATGATGACAGCCGTAGCCAGGTAGCGTAGGATGTGCGGACACATTGTTTGTATAGCGTTTAAATACCTGAAAATATTGCATATTTTAAAGACAATGTTACATAACATACATATAAGGATTTAATTGAAGTTTCTGGTCTAAAATGAAACAATGCATTTATGTATGACTCCGATATTACGATGATTAGTTTAGCGTACGTTTTTTATTATAGTAGAAATTTGGTTGACACTAACTAACATGACTATTTGCTGAATGGTCAGTATACCCTTTTTACATTTATTGCAGTCAGTTACCTGTTGTTGACCTTGCTTAACCATATTCTTGGGCAACGTCATCGAAGTTCCTCACCTTCTATTTTATCTGTCACCATTAGCTACCAAGTTGTTATCTTCCTTTCGAGCTATATATGAAGTACAAACAACTAACATCATAAACGATGTCCTACTCAAATTATTTCAACAGTAACACTCACAGTGGTTTGTACAAGAACATCTCAATAATAAGATCGCGTCCCTTCACGTGGTTGAAGAAGACGAAGAGCGACCAGTGCACGAGCCAGGTGCGTTGCTGCAAGGCCTGCATGTTGCTGGCGGTGGCGCCCGCCGCGCCGTTGTCGATGAACTCCCGCAGCTTGGTGAGGTCGTCCAGCGCGCTGTCCCAGTTCTGGACCAGGATCTCGCTCGCCAGCTTCCCCCACAGGACGGACAGGTAGTTCTGAAGTTGTCGTGTTGATTAATGGCTAGTAGTAGTCAGTAGAATACTTTTGAGTCGTTTATTACGTCTAAAGATATTTCGCAAATAAGTTGGACGTAAACATTGAAATGAGGAACGTATGCTTATTTGAATCAGATATTCGAAAATATATATACATTTTATACATTCTAGACCATTGGACCAGTATTATATGGGTTAATGCGCTCAGAGGATTCCGGTTGAGGGCGTTTCGAGATTCCGGAGTCCTCTTTATAGCGCCGAGGGCGGCAGCCGGGGGGTTTTAGTGCGGTAAAAATCCCGCATAACCCAGCGTCGCTCCCACAGCTTTGGGTACATTTTGAAGGTTTCTCTCTCGAGAACAAAAATAAATAAAAAACGTCAGTGCGTCAGAAGTTTTGTGAATGTAAAATTTATAACGGTGATGGGGTACAACCCATTATTATTGTCCCACGGCTGGGCACGGGTCTTCTCTCAGAATGAGAGAGTTTTAGGCCATAGTCCACCGCGCTGGCCAAGTGCGAAATGAATAACGGTGATTTATTTGAATATACCTAAATTTTGACCTAACGCACCTAACGTTACGATTATGAAGTGATGTTTATTGATAATTTAAAACTGTTTTTGAATTAACCTATTTCGTACGCTCACCGGTATATTTTATTTTTTATTATATGGAGATAAATAAAAAGAAATAAATCTTTTACTGACAAATGATGTCGAAATGACATTTCCATCATCAAAATGGCAGCAAAACTGATAATCCATAGATTTGAAGAAGGGATTAATTTTAAATCTCTACGTATCACCATTAAACCCAAAGATGCAGATAAACAAGAAGCTGAGTTTGGTAATTGGCTAGATGGTAAAATTGACGAAAATAAGAGAGATTCTACGAAACCCCGTTTAGTTGTTAAACTAGTTTCGGGAGATGATTATGATATCTTTAGCTTAGAATTGTGTGCTAAGAAAATAACAGACACCGAGGAATATTACAGCTGGAACAATACTCTGAATTATAAAAATAGAATTAACAGTTTAATTCCCCTTGATCATGTTGGTAATACAGATACCAATAATTATTTTAATGACGATAATTATTTAAACGGCAAAAATAGTATCACTAAGAGTAGTGATATTAGCAATTTCTTCAACCCACTTGAATACAGCATTGAGAAAGTAAAAGAAAACAATGCTCGTATTATGGAGAACATACACAAGTTAAATAGAACCCTAAATTATACGAAAAAGAAGGAAATATTAGACATAATCTGTCCTAAGCCACTGCAGTCTTATCCCTGCGAGGCGTGCGGAAAATGTTTCGTGTATGAAACCGGTCTTAAGAGACACTCTGCTTCGAGGCACGCTATCACAGAACCGCACCCACGCTGGCAGGTTGTCTGGACATGCACAGAATGCTTTCAAGTCTGGCCAAGACACGACTTAGCATTGAATCACACGACACAATGTTGCGATAAAGAAAATTCTGATTGCATAAGGGAAATTAAAACATCGTCGCTTCTGCAATGTGAATTCTGCGAGCAAGTGTTTACCAATATTCCGAGACTTCTAAAACATTCCAAGACTCATATGGCATCTAGTAATTACGAATGCAGTACTTGCAATATATCTTTTGTATGCTACAGAAGTGCTGAGTTACACTGGCTGACATGTCCATGGGTGAACATTTGCTATAAATTCTCGTTGCCAAAAATGTTGCTTTGTAATGTTTGCGACCGTAAGTTCAAGAACTATGAGCAGCTTTACAATCATAGGTAATTTAATTCTATTAATGTGCAATTTATATTTAAATGAATCATTCCTTTATATTATATATCCAATAATTTATATTTATGGGCTGTTATGTTGTTTTTACAGGTACAAAGTTGGCCACTTTATAGCAAAGTTTCACAATGACCATAATGCATTATCCTCGCCTATACCAGTATATCAATGTGAACTTTGCAGTCAATGGTTTCATGTTTTACAAGCCCTTTTAATTCACAAGAATCAACATCATCCAAGGACAGATACAGCACTTTAATTTGATTATTGAACAATATATTATGTATGTACCTAACTATATATGTTACATGGATAATATTATTAAAGTAGATTTTGTAAATATGTTATTTCCATTTGAATAATACTTTTTCACACCTGTTTAAAATTGAAGGCAAAACGCTACACAAGTGCTAAGTAATTTAAAACCAAAGTGAGAGCATGATTGAATTGAGTTAAGATTGTTAATATTGTAACATAGCAGTAATGACGTGTCTTAATGTAATGACATTACCATGGGAACATGAGTGGCCAGGGCAGGTGATATGATTGAATTTCGTGGAGCCTTTATGAATATAAAAGAATTGGAAATATTATTATTTGCTACCAGTTTTGTATTTCTATGGGGTCTTCTTTCATTGCATATCCTCCATAATATGTTTTTATCTTTAATTTCAAATACAAATGTGCTTTTAAACTAACGTGGAATTTATACATTTTATTATGCAACGAGTACTCACGATATGCGATTTTTTAATTTCTTTCTGCCGACATTTCGACCCGGTTGCACGGATCGTTTGGCTGTGACCACGATCTATGCAACTGGGTCGAAATATCGGCAGAAGGAAATTCAAAACTTGCATATCAACAGTATCCATTATATCATAAAGTGTACAAATGTGCTAAAGGATGGCAGTGTACCTATTACAGAGAATATGACTAACTGACTTCACCTTATACAAGTCTTTGCTCAGAGTTAAGGGTGTTGTCAGGTACAATACACTCTTATATATCTACATTTCACATGTTGCAATTTTATTAATTACTAATTATGGCAAGAGCAATGAAAACCAACCAAACTGAGAACCGTTAATTTACTTCAGTAAAATAAGCAAGTTAATGGGAAAGTAAAAGAATATCATTTCTGGCAGAATCTAAATGACCTATAAAAGAAAAACCAAAGACATTCATTTGAATGATCTTACCTTATCAGTGGGAGGCATGACCACCTGACAGAAGTACAGGTACGATGCAGACTGAAGGTAGTTACCACATTCATATCTATATTTTGCTAACTGGTACATGCTGTCGATCATCTCAATTTTGAACTGAAACAAATAAACATGATTTCAACAGTGTTGTATTAATAATATTTCTTAAAAAGGTGTTACAATGTATTACTAGAATTAATTAATATGAAATCTATTTAGTATGTATAAATAGTCATCAATACTATCTAACATTGGTTGTTTAGGATATAGCTATAGAATCTACGGGCAAAAATATGTTTTGCCACCTTTTATAAAGACACCATTTATAAATGCAAGTGTCCTACAGGAAACTTTTATCTATTTGTGCCAATTGTACTAATAAATTTGTGCAGTCTGCTTCAGAGTACAATTTTTCTAAATTACAGTTGAAGCCCCCACCTAAGTCCACTTTTTTTAAATAAATTTTCATTTATCTTTCTTCAATATCTACATTAATAAGTTGCTTTTAAGCAATTTTATTGACCCATAAGTCAGCTGTGTAAAATACAAATTGTGACTTGTATTTTATTGTATCGATGTTACAACATACAGTATGTTACAAAATCAATAAATAATTAGTAAATATAAATACATATAAACTCACCTCAAACTCTTTATTAGTTGTTAGATAGTTGATAAGAGTTTTGGGATCCCTCATGGTCTCAACAGTCTTTGTGACGTCATCACGCTGCATCAGCCTAAGCACTGGCTCCACAGCATCCTGCAGCTCTTGCAGTTGGGAGAGAACCACACCTCTTCTGGATTTGATTTCCTGTAAGATTTTAAATTGAAAGGGAGCTATTCAGGTAGAATTTTAGTTTATAGGCACACATTACTACGTAAATAACAGTATTAGTAGCTCAAAATTAAGCCCAGAAACAACCAGCATTCAATTCTAGTGTTACATATCATAGCATGTTATCCAACATACCAACTTCAAAGTTTATTTGAAAAAAAGATTACTAAATGTGTTGTACATTTAGTGATCTTCAAAACATTAATATGAAGTTTAAAAAAGAAACTGCACCCTGCAGATACAACCTCCTTGATCTTTCTTCTTAATCTTTTGATTCTTTGATCTTTGTCATATCAATAAAAAGCTATGTGCCCAATGTTGGAAGTAAAACACTTCTGCTGACTCATTTCTCAGATAATGCTAAGGTATATATGCTACATTATTAATACTTTACATTTTGGTTTTAATCGTCATAAGATCAAAATTTAGTAGTCAATAATAAATATGTTTAAAAGTTATTTCGGAGAATCATGAATTTGTAGATTTTCAAACGACAAATATAACCTATTGGAGGATTTGTTGCTTACCTCGGGTGTGTCTTCATGGGGGTAGAGCATTCTTCGTATATCAACAACATAATCAATCATATTAGTTTTACTCAAAATCTCCAACTTAGCTTGTAAAAGCTCTGATTGGTCATAGGTCTGAAACATGTAACATATTTTGTCACGAATAATTGTAAAAATACATAATAAAGTTGAGTGTCTTGGTAGTTGAAAAACTTAATGAACAATATAAAGGTGATATTATTGTAAAATTTCAATATATATATGCATATCTTCAAAGAAACGAATGTTGTAACATACCTCTTTTGCAGCTAAGAATTCCAATAAAGGAAATACAAGATGTCGGTCTAAATATTGACCTATTTTAAACGTTAGATCAAATTTTGAGTAACTCATGATTGTTTCGGTCAATTTTTACTTATTTTACATGTACTTGATGGGAATAACTAACTAACCCCAACAACTTTCGCGTGCCACACAAGTCAAAACGTAGTGGCGAAATGACAGATGTCAATTGTAATTTCATAATTTAGCTCTGTTATTTTTTTAACCTTCAATGTCAAACTATAATAAATTAGACAGCCTAATTAGAAGTATATACGAAAATATATTTTTTAGTTATATCATTTTACTTTCATATAGCTCCAAAAAGTAAAATATACTAAACTAATTATGTACAATATTTTTATAAGCGAATATGGAGAAAAAAATAAGCACTGTAAGTGAGTGTTGTATGCTTATTATATAACTAGCTGTACCCGCGGCTTTGCCCGCGTGCAAATCAACGCGTCACAAAGTTTTTCTCGCGCAAATCTCGACACCGTGGGAATTCTATGATAAAAAGGCCGCTCAAGGATTACCTGGCCAAACACAGAGTAAAAAAACCAATTTAAAGTGTGTATTTGTGGGTAGGGACGTATTGTTATGTATTTTTTTTTAATTAGACGAATTCTAATATTGTAAATCGCTTTTTTGAACCAATTTACATTCTTAGTGGTCTAATTCACAATATCGGGATACTTTTTTCAATCAACTTCTCCACATTTGAACCAAAACGTATCGATTAAGTATAAAGATTGATTTGAACTTTTCCGAATTGGAAAATACTACTTGAAGTAATTTTGGCGGATTCAAATTTCTAAGTAAGATTATAGGTAAACCTACTTTTAATATTAATTTGTGTTCAGGAGTTCCGGAAGGCATTAAGGTATTCAAAAATTCTGTTGGATAATGTACTGCTTCCTCTATCTCAATGACTGTGTCTACCGAATAGTAGATCTGTGACGCTGCTTTAAATTTAGAAAAAAAAAATCATTTATTTTATCGACACCATCATTGGTGGGTGGGTATATTGCCGTCTTTTGAAACCAATTTATAGTGTTATTGGTTGTATTAACAATATCGGGATATACTTTTTCAACCAACTCCTCCACATTTAAACGAAGAAGTATCGATATAAAGATTGATTTTAACTTTTCCGGATAACAAAGCACTATTATCCACTTGAAGTAAATCATTAGAAAATTGGGTTATCACGGAACAGCGACATATATTCTAAGTTCATATTTTGTTTCATGTGGCCAAATATAAGATCTTTTAAGAGGTGCATCGGGCTATTTGTGTGCGTAAATCCCGCATTGTTCTTTGTAAAGCAGAAGACATAATCAAAACACTTTTACAATACACACGAACAGGGCGCACCCGCTCGCAGGGCGCTGCCGCACCCTGCTCGCTTATTTTTTATGTTTTCTTTTATGTTCCAACCTAACCTAACCCATCCTGTTTAAAAAGCTACAGCTAAATCCAACTCTTAACAATAACATGACAATACTCCTGCATTTTCAGGATTTAGGTATTCAAAGTGACACTTTTCATCATAATGTTCTCTCTACGGATTGTAATGTATTGTAATCAATAAGTACCAAACTCATACGGCTTAAGTAGGTTGTGTACTTAGATTATCAGGGTTGATGAATTGAAGTTTAATTTATTAATCACATTTCAGTTTAATGAGCTGTCATTAAACTTATAATATATACTAAACACAACCGTAAGCATTATGTGATTACCTTTTATAATTTAGGCTTGCATTATCCCGCATCATCAGGGAGGAATTGAAGGTAAAAAAAATATCCCATGTCTTTGCTTAGTATTCTTATTACTTATACGTAAGCACTTGCAAGCCAACTTCTATAGCTTGGGCTCGCAGTACCCTGCATCATCAGGGCTGAGGAGCTTAAGGTCGAAATTTTCATCTTGTGTCTTTGCTTAGTAATTATATTACATACCCGAAAGCATTAAATGGCCAACTCCTATGGCTTAGGCTTGCAGTACCCTGCATCATCAGGCTTGAGGAGTTGAAGATCGAAATTTTCATCTCGTGTCTTTGCTTAGTAATTATATTACATACCCGAAAGCACTAAATAGCTAACTTCTATGGCTTAGGCTTGAAGTACCCCTGCATCATCAGGGTTGAGGAGTTAAAGGTCAAAATTTTCATCATGTGTCTTTGCTTAGTAATTATATTACATACTTGAAAGCACTAAATAGCTAACTTCTATGGCTTAGGCTTAAAGTACCTAATGTGTACTGTGTACTTAATGTTACTTATTTATCC
Organism: Spicauda simplicius; assembly: GCA_949699795.1. Classification (NCBI taxonomy): domain Eukaryota; kingdom Metazoa; phylum Arthropoda; class Insecta; order Lepidoptera; family Hesperiidae; genus Spicauda; species Spicauda simplicius. The sequence continues at coordinate 6,868,757 of OX453058.1, read as the reverse complement.
TACCATAATTTCTGTCCTTCATTAATCCTTTTCTAACTTTACACACACTTCCCACTCTTCATTCCTGTTATCCTTCCCAATTCCATGCATAGGTTGTCTGGAAGAGATCGCTGCCTAGCGATAAGACCGCCTATTGCATACTACAGATTTACTTTGTATGTTATTGTTATTTCTGTATGTGTTATAGTGTGCAATAAAGAGTATTCTATTCTATTCTATTCTACCCCTGCATCATCAGGGTTGAGAAGTTAAAAGTCAAAATTTTCATCATGTGTCTTTGCTTAGTAATTATATTACATACCTGAAAGCACTAAATAGCTAACTTCTACGGCTTAGGCTTGAAGTACCCCTGCATCATCAGGGTTGAGGAATTTAAAGGTCAAAATTTTTATCATGTGTCTTTGCTTAGTAATTATATTAAATACCTGAAAGCACCAAATGCCCATCTCGTATAGTTTAGGCTAGCAGTATCCTGCATCATCAGGGGTGAGGAGTTGAAGGTCGAAATTTTCATCTTGTGTCTTTGCTTAGTAATTATATTACATACCCGAAAGCACTAAATAGCTAACTTATATGGCTTAGGCTTGAAGTACCCCTGCATCATCAGGGTTGAGGAGTTAAAGGTCAAAATTTTCATCATGTGTCTTTGCTTAGTAATTATATTACATACCTGAAAGCACTAAATAGCTAACTTCTATGGCTTAGGCTTGAAGTACCCCTGCATCATCAGGGTTGAGAAGTTAAAGGTCAAAATTTTTATCATGTGTCTTTGATTGTAATTATTTTAAATACCTGAAAGCACCAAATGCCCATCTCGAATAGTTTAGGCTAGCAGTATCCTGCATCATCAGGGGTGAGGAGTTGAAGGTCAATATTTTTACCGTGTATCTTTGCTTGGTATTTTTATTATATAACGGTAAGTGCCAAATAGCCAACTCTTACGGTTTAGTCTTGAAATACCCTTACATCATCAGGGTTGAGGAGTTGAAGATCAAATTTTTGTCCCATGAATTTGTTTAACAATCTTATTATATATCCATAAAAACAAATTGGCTTACTTCTACTGTTCAGGCTAGCAGTACCCCTGCATCATCAGGATTGAAGAGTTGAAGGTCAATTTTTTTAGGAAATATCTGCTTAGTAATCTCATTCTACATTCAACCCAATTGGACTCCTACAGCTTAGGTTTGGCCGAGTATCGCTAATTTCGTTAATTTGCTTCAAAGAAATGGATCCTATGATCAGAACCGTATCAAACTCATCAGAGTACCCTTGAAGTACATTCTTTCAAATAAAAGAAAAATCATCAAAATCGGTTGGCGGGAAATTGAGTTATTCATCTATTTATCGCGCACATCGTTAATGCAAATATCAGACTTATGCGCTTTTCTTATGGATGCCACTGTCAAAAGTGAACTAAAAATAAATGGGACCCGACGACACGCACTACCTTTCAAACGAAAAAAAAAAATCATCCAAATCCGTTCACCCAGTGCGGAGAAATCGAGTAACAAATATAAAATAAAAAAAAAAATTCAAAAAAATACAGACGAATTGATAACCTCCTCCTTTTTGGAAGTCGGTTTAAAACGATGTTTTAACATAAAAATCAAAGCGAAATACTAAATTTTATTGAGGTGGCCTCAAAATAGACTGACTTTCATACAAACTTACATCTCCTATTTGGGTTAAATTGGGGGGGGGGGGGCAGAAAATTCATTCTTAACTGACGTCTACGTCACAAAAGGAACCCCTAGTAAAAATCATATTCGTATCTTTAGCAGTTTAGGCTCTACGATGTTTATTCAATCGATGAGTGAGAGAACATCCTTTCGTTTTTATATAAGTATATATAGATATAGAGATATAGATTTGTATAGTATCAAATAACATAGGTACACACATAACCAATAAAAAATACATAACAAAGGAATACATTTTACAGACCATAACATGTTTAGTTTCAACCAATTCAACTATGCAGTTACATCTTATTAACACTTATCGAACACAGAATAAATACTGCGTAGTTTTAAATTGACATAACTTTTTTATTCGTTGACCGATTTACATAAAATAAACACTAAATGTTAAGTGAAGTTTCCCACAACACATCAGTGAAAATTATATTCAAATTGGATAAGCCGTTTCTGAGATTAGCGTTTTCAAACACACAGACAAACAGACAAACAGACAAACAGACAAACAGACAAACAGATAAACAGACAAACAGACAAACAGAAAAGATTTCTAAAAACCATTATTTTGGGTTCTATATCGTATTAAAGACCTCTAGAAATGGTTTTCACCTAAATTTATTCCATGTACAGACAGCGACCTCTTACAGATTTATTATAGTATAGATTTTTCTCCCTTGATACATATTATAAATTTATGTAATATAATAGGTAGGTAATGCCTAGAGTAAAAAATGACGATATAGCAAGTACTGAAATCTTTTGTTAAATTATTATAAAAGTCAGAGATGATTTTCTGGCTGTATATCATGTGCTACGTTTTACAAATACAGAACAAGTTATATTGAACTAAAAAATTGCCAATGGTTAAAAATGTCAATCAACAATCTAGATAAACGTCAAATTACAGCATAGAGTACAAGTTGCAGTTCACAGCCACATCTATTCGATCACATTGTTGCAATTTTAACACGAGGATTTTGTATTACTGTTCATTTTAGTGTTTTGTTAATTTAAACATAATTCAAGATGTACCCCGTTGGCCAACGTAAGCATCGGCGTATTCCATGTAACCCAAGCACGATTTAGGAGGACAGCATCGTCCTTTGTTTGATTGCCCTAAATAACATCGAAAGAGACGAAAAACATTTATAATATTAGTAAACAGTGGTTTCAACAGTTACAAGTGACTTCAGTGCAATAGATTGTTAAAGCAATGTTTGTTATGTGCAGCTCCAGCGGGGGAGACGAGTGCTGGTGCGGTGGGTGTGTCGGGAGCGGTGACTGCGGCGGCGGGGACCACTGGTGCGGCGCCGGGGGCCGCCAGCATGGCGCCAGCGCCCGTCGCGCCCGCCGCGGGGGTGGTCGCGGGCGCGCTGGTTTCGCCGTCGGCGGCCCCGCCGCCCGACCTGCCAGTCCTCACGTGCCCCCGACGACCCAACCTCGGCCATGAGGGAAGGCCGATCATGCTCCGTGCCAACCACTTCCAAATATCGATGCCTAGAGGCTTCGTGCATCACTATGATGTCAATATACAGCCAGATAAATGCCCAAGAAAAGTATGTGCCGCATTACTTAACATATTTCACTGTCGTTTATTGAAAACTAATTGTGATGGTTGTTGCAGGTGAATAGAGAAATTGTTGACACTATGGTTCATTCTTATAATAAAATATTTGGTGCTTTGAAGCCAGTGTTTGATGGTAGAAACAATTTGTACACAAGGGATCCGCTACCCATCGGTAACGATAGGGTTGAACTTGAAGTGATTTTACCTGGAGAAGGGAAGGACAGAGTGTTCAGAGTTACTATCAAATGGGTCGCTCAGGTAATTATTTAGGGAGTGAAGATGAATTATCATGTAATTAGAAGCTATTGTCTTGTTTTTTTTGTTATCAGAAGCATGTTAGTTTATTATTAGTACTAAATCCTAATTGCCAATGTTTTAACAAATGAGTACTCAACATTGTTTTACATTATAAAGCTGAACATGCAATAAGCATTAAACAAAATTATAATTAACACAATTAACATAGTTCAGATTATTATCAAAGTAGTCATTTGTTCACAACCAATACCTATGAAGTAAAAAGCCAGTGCAACCAATATATTTGGAATACTGGAATTTATTACTAATGAACTCTTTACACTATACTATCTAGTATAAAGCATACAAATAAATTTGATCATAGAAGTGAAGAGAGGCATTCAAGGATAGCAAAAAAATCAACTTAATTGATTTACAAGTAAGGAGTTATTTACTATCTAAAGCCACACGAATATTCTCACTATCCTTAATGATTTTTATGATATATTTTTGGTGTCATGTAATATGGAAGTAGCAAACAGGCATGAAGCGTACCTGATGGTAAGTGACCACTGCCGCCTATTGACATTTGTTAACAACACCAAGTAAGATCAGTATGCTGCCTTAGGTTAGCCACAGGTGCATATAGTGTTCACAATTTATTTTGTTGTTTGTATTGTTCTCGGAGGTGCCACAGATGTGTTCATACCTATATGTTTGTATATGTATGTTTCCCTTACCTATAGATCAAAGCAAAGGAACTATAGGTATGGCAATAGTGCATCCATAGAGCGGTAGGGGTATGTATATGGACCAGATTAAAGAACCAAACATGCTGTCAATATTAATATTTTACTTGCAGCCTATTAATTAGTTAGTTTAGTAATTAAACTTTGTATTATCTATGGTATAGCTGTGTAATTTGTTAAGTATAATTAATCTGTGTTCTGTGGTTAAATTGTACAGTCAACTAATTAGATATAATCAATTTGAGGAAATAAGACAACAAATTGTAAGCAATAATGTGTTGTAGGTGTCATTATTTGCGTTAGAGGAGGCCTTGGAAGGTCGTACAAGGCAGATACCGTACGATGCTATACTGGCCCTGGATGTGGTGATGAGACACCTGCCCTCAATGATGTATACTCCAGTAGGTCGCTCATTCTTCTCCTCGCCTGAAGGGTACTACCATCCTCTTGGAGGCGGTCGTGAAGTTTGGTTTGGTTTCCATCAGTCAGTGAGACCAAGTCAATGGAAAATGATGTTGAATATAGATGGTATGTATTACTTATATCACAATTATTTTATATAAAAGGTGCTTATTGTTAATAAAGAAATTAAATGTACAAATTTCTTTTCATTACAGTGTCTGCAACTGCATTTTACAAAGCCCAACCAGTCATAGAGTTTATGTGTGAAGTATTAGATATAAGAGACATTAATGACCAAAGAAAACCCCTGACAGATTCACAGAGGGTGAAATTTACAAAAGAAATCAAAGGGCTCAAAATCGAAATCACTCATTGCGGCACTATGAAGCGGAAGTACAGAGTATGTAATGTTACACGCAGACCAGCGCAGATGCAATCGTAAGTCTCATTCTCTCTCTCTCTTCTATAAACATCTCGTCTTTGTTAATCTTCTACCATACCTAAAAGTCGACATGTGAATAATTTAATTTTGTACTTAAAAATAGCCTCATTAGCGTCATTGTCGGCAAAATCGACATTCCTATACTGCGATGGTGGCAGAGGCTTCACCGAGAACCTAATAGGACTTGTTTTTGATATAGTACCATTGTTTCTTTTTGTTTTGATAATGTGTTAGTTTTTTAGATTTTAATTTAAACATAGAATATAAGTTTATGTTACTAAAAAATTCTGGACACCAGTCTGATGTAAATTTAAATAAATAAATAAAAATAAAAAATAACATTGAAATGAAATGTATATAATAAAAGTGGTAATTAAAAACCCGTAAATTTCCTCATTGTTCTTATATTTCTGCAGTTAAATTCACTTTGTATCTTTTGTATACATTTCTCAAGGACGAAGTATACTTGGCGACATATTCTCCATGTACACTTTTCCACTTGTTATTCAATTGCTGTTGTTATCCAATTGTAATTCAATTGCCACTTATACATTTAGTCAAGATTGACATTTGTATGTTACACTACATCATCCTTTGCACTGACTTGCATTACAGATTTCCTCTTCAATTAGAAAATGGCCAGACCGTAGAGTGTACTGTAGCAAAATATTTCCTGGATAAGTATAAGATGAAACTGAGATATCCCCACTTACCGTGCCTTCAAGTGGGCCAAGAACATAAGCACACATACCTGCCACTGGAAGTATGTAACATAGTCCCCGGACAGAGATGTATAAAGAAACTTACAGACATGCAAACATCAACTATGATCAAGGCGACAGCCCGATCGGCGCCTGACAGGTAATAAGACTTCACAGGAAACAGTATTATGATATACAAAACTGTTGCTTCACGGCAGTCCACCCGCGGCCTAGCTTTACTAGTGCTGAATGGTAAACTAAACTAAGGGCACTGTACTGAGTACAAGTGGCGCCATCTGTTGTCTCTTGATTACTTAAACCTGTATTTTGATGACCCCCGTGGCGGAGCGGTGATCTTAACAATCTGACACGCAAGGGGTTCCAGGTTGGATAAATTTAGATTTCGGTTCTGGGACTTGGTGTTTGTGAATTTGTGTACCCACGACACAGGAGCTAGACCTGGTTTGGGCTATGAGCATAGAAAGCGTTACTTATATATTAATTTCTTCATTCGTTTCCGTGCAGGGAGCGCGAGATCAACAACCTGGTGCGGCGCGCCAACTTCAACACGGACCTGTACGTGAAGGAGTTCGGGCTGACCATCTCCAACAACATGATGGAGGTGCGCGGGCGCGTGCTGCCGCCGCCCAAGCTGCAGTACGGCGGCCGCGTCTCCTCGCTCGGCGGACAAGTAATACGTTTCATTCTTTTTATAGACCCGTTGGACTTGGACGGAGGGGTTTTGAGCGGGTTTATGTGGACTAAGTGTATGTTCGTGTGTGTTTGTGAATGTGTGCGTTGGATTTTTTTGTGAAAGATAAAGTTGAATTTTAATGAACTTTTGAAGAAGAATCAACATTTTGTCTTCTCATATCTCCCCCTTGATTGAAGAAGCAAATGAGCATGTTTTCCGTTTGATAGTAAACTCACTGCTGTTTGTGGACATTTGTAAGCAATTTCATATAGGACTGGGTTATATCCGATGTTAATCATAGATGCGTTGCTACTCATGAGGACTAAGGTGGCCTCATAAGTGAGCCGGCAATCACACCATTTCATCGAGTCAGAAAAAGGTACGGCGGTGGTACTTTCTCGGTCGAATCGTAGTCGTTCTACAACTTGGCAATCATTTCAGGAGAGAGATATTATATATATACACTTATTCACCAAATTGTTAACTTATTTAATGCCTGTTATTTACTCATCTGTTTTTCATTTATTTTAAATACAGTGGTAATGAGTATGTTGTATGATTTATCCATTGTTTAATACTATTTAAATTGATCTAAAATCATGTCGACAATTGACTTTACACAGGCTTTAAAATATTTTGCTGCGCTGATAATCTCTATATATTTTTTTTATGTATGTACAAATTCTTATAGCTAGTAAATGGTAAATAGATAGTAAGTAAGTAGATTTATAGTTCGTTCGCGTTAAGAATGCAGTGAATCATTAGTGCAAGTGCAGGGTAAATGTTTTCACAGTGGTGCTCATAATACAAACAAATTATGTTTGAATCTCAAGTTTCATTGATTTATAAAATATTATATTAGGATTAATCAAAGTCAGTGGTATTTAATAATATTTAAATATACAATCAATTTTATCACGTGGTCGCAGCATTTCTTCCACCAATCAGCGTATACTGACTGTATTGCATCATTAAATAATTTCTTTACGTCAGTCATCTTAAAAGTGTAGTTATTGGCAGCAATATATGTATATTTGAGCCCAATTCAACTCCGTTGTTTCAAGCGGTTTCATCTATTAAATATTTATCGTATTACGCAGCGACTTCAACGGCTTTTTTCAATAATTCTTTTTTCAAATAAGTAATGTCCTTTGCTTTGTAGCCAATCTATATCTATTCTGCTAATACAGGATATAGTCTTTGCGTTCGAAAGTATTCATTCAACTGATCACTGTAAACTCGACTTTCTAATTACGAAAGATTTGATTGGTTAAGGGGCGGGGCTAGGACAGCAGACTACTATGACTTACTGCATTATTAACGCGAACGGACTATAGTTAATGTTATTTACAAGGCAGTAGTTACGTTATGTTACTAATTTGTCACAGCAAGCTTTGCCGAACCAGGGCGTGTGGGACATGCGCGGCAAACAGTTCTTCATGGGTGTTGAGATACGCGTTTGGGCCATCGCCTGCTTCGCGCCGCAGCGGACTGTGCGGGAGGACGCGCTCAAGTGAGACATTGTTTAGATCTACTGGTTTTAGAAAATTGACCAGAGTCTTAACATAAATATTTATACACAAAAGATACAATATATTTTGTCAAATGATTTTTTAAAACATGCTACAGATATTAGAGATTTTTTATGCTTATTTCATGATACATTTTAGTACAAAAATGTATAATACCCTTAAAGATACAAAATAATCTCTTTGGCTTTAAGCTTACTACAAATAGTCAGAGTTTCACGATAATATACCTATTTATAAATATAAATAGGTAGGATAAACATCTTTTCTAAATTATTATCAGGTGTATTTTTTTCCTTATCCAGATGCATTGATAACTAATCCTAAGCAGTATTTTATAATACTCTATTACACTATGACATCGTTTTTTCACGATATATTTCAAGCCAACACACTGCGCTTAGTACAGTTTTTATAAACCACTAAAAAGTTTCCACAAAAGCTTTACATCTACAGATTAAAACCTTTGAACATTTCAGAAATTTCACTCAGCAACTGCAAAAGATCTCAAACGACGCGGGCATGCCGATCATCGGGCAGCCGTGTTTCTGCAAGTACGCCACCGGGCCGGACCAGGTGGAGCCGATGTTCAAGTATCTGAAGTCGACTTTCGTCCAACTTCAGCTTGTGGTCGTGGTACTGCCGGGGAAGACCCCTGTTTACGGTGAGAGATGCTTCTTGGTTATAGTTTTATTTTGTCTGTGTGTTTTTTTTTATTTTTATTTTTATCTTTGTTTTGTGACATGCCGTCTGTATTGTGGGGCCGTTCAAGTATTACGTAAGCAGATTTATTACAATTATTTACCCCCCATCCCCCTTGTCAGCAAAAGTAAGCAAAGCTCTAACCTCCCTCATGCTTACGTAAACATTTTTCAATTAGAAATGTATTTTTGTACAGTATTGTAAGAAGTAAATAACTAGCGATGACGTAATCATCATCTAGATCCCACTACCCCCCATGTCATCCAAACCCCCCCATTACCAATAGTGCTTACGTAATACTTGAACGGCCCCTATATAATATATAAAATTCTCGTGTCACAGTTTTTGTTGCCATACTCCTCCGAAACGGCTTGACCGATTTTTACCAAATTTTATATGCTTATTCAGTAGGTCTGAGAATCGGCCAACACCTATTTTTCATACCCCTTAAGGGTTGTCCACCCTTAACATTTATTTTTATTTTTTATATGGCAAAACAACGTTTGTCGGGACAGCTAGTAGTGATAAATAATTGTTGCAAAATACATATGTTCATATAATCCATAACATATTTCTGAACATGTATAAACTTTTACATTTACTACATTTACCCAGATTTTTTTTTTTCAAAAAAAATCCTCAAAGCTCAATATGTATTGTAAAAACAAGTTTATTAAAATACGTAATACATTTTATTCACTCGTATACTCAGCGGAGGTGAAGCGCGTAGGCGACACGGTGCTGGGCATGGCGACGCAGTGCGTGCAAGCCAAGAACGTGAACAAGACGTCGCCGCAAACGCTCAGCAACCTCTGCCTCAAAATCAACGTCAAACTCGGCGGTATCAACTCTATTCTGGTGCCCTCTCTGCGTCCCAAGGTTGGTGTTTTGAGCTGAATTTTATGGGGTAAACGGCGAAGTCTGTTTAGTTGTGTGACTGCAATACCACTGTAAGACTGTTAATCAGTGTAGTTTGACCGGGGAAGTACCACCGCCATCTATTCCTAGTCAGAAGTCGTTTTTGCGTTTTGTTGGTGTGGTGTGGTTGCTAGATCACTTTCATATCTTAGTTCTTGCGAGTAGCCCGCATTTGTGATTGACTTCAGACAGAACTCCCGCCAGTGGCGTCGCAAGACCTAAACTTAACGTGGGCAACCCTCTGATTAAAGTCGGTCTGCAGTTTAGTCGTCAAGAAAAGATCGCCAGATGTATACAAATTTTAATCGATCCGCAGTTTGTCGGCCAAAAAAAAAATAAGGTCGCCAAATCTAGGTCCTCCGGCCTTCAACACCAAGAAAACTTTTATCTGCATATGGCGCGAGGCTCCATTTCTCCTGTGCCTGCAAAGCGCGAGATCTATTGCACCCCGAGACCATAGGCGGAGACCCACACCGCCCACGCTTTACGCCGCCATTGACTCCTGGTCTATATAAAGTTGCTTACAGATGTCCATGACCGGCAGTGACCATTTACCATCTGGTAGACTGTACGTTCGTTTCCTATTTTAATCAGATACTTGTGCCGATTTAAATCTGAGGGTCTTAATATATACCAATTTAAACTTGGTAAGTGTAATAGACGAGGTCTAAGACCCTCTCACTGTCAGAGGGGCCTCATGCGCAGCATAGTTAGCTAATGATGCCTTTAGTGCGACTGTATACATGCTGCTTCATGTTTCGTTTTCCATAATCAGAAATTAAAACACAATTCTCTCAAACTAAATCTTTAATAAGGTTCACATGTTCTTGCCTTCTAAACTAAGAACATTAGAATTCCTGGTGAGTATGACTAATTAGAGAATTGGTACATGCCACAGCATAAAACTAACTGCGATCATATGGTCGCAGTTAGTTTTATGCATTTTCTTAATGCATCGTTTGGAAAATGTGTGACCATAATGGACTTATGGTTCTCAAACGAGCCACGTGGTTTCACAGTGACGTGCGTCTGTACGTGCGTTTGTGTAAGTATATATGAAAAACAGTGTGTGCGCTCGCTGTGTGTGCGTACATACGCGCGCGCTCCTATGGCCGCGATCCAGAACGCGATCACAACGCCCCAAACGCCAAAACGTCGTTCCACAAGACGACCGCGGTCGTTGTGGTTGCGGCGAATACGTCACTCATGACGTTATGACTTACGCCCACGCGGCGCTCTCGACGATCCATCTAACAAGGTGTACGTCAGTAAAGCTGACAAGCTAATGGAACGGGAAAAACTGCGGTCGTGAGCGTTCGCTTTGTGATTGCGTAATGGAATGCACCCTATGAAAGAAATAAAGATCTTTATTTAGTCATTTTTTTGGGTTACAATAATATTGATTACATAAGATGTTTAAAAAAAGGGATCCAAAAATTGAATATGCCGGTTAAGGCGTTTTAAATGTATGGCACTCACATACTCGTATTTATCATTAAAAGACTTACAATTACACACTATATTACAATTTTGATAACTTTAGAAGATTAATATTTTTTGTATTTTTATATTTTTAAATCATCGTTTAAGAATTCGTCATACGTGTAATAGCATTGCGTGTGTATGCACTGTATGTGTGCGTATAATTAACGCGTCGTCTCCGTCGGCAGGTGTTCAACGAGCCGGTGATCTTCCTGGGCGTGGACGTGACGCACCCGCCGGCGGGCGACAACAAGAAGCCGTCGATCGCGGCGGTGGTGGGCTCCATGGACGCGCACCCGTCGCGCTACGCCGCCACCGTGCGCGTGCAGCAACACAGGTATGCACCGCGCCGCCCCGATCTATATATATTTTTATCTGATTGTAACAGCAAACAGTCCACCTGATGGTAAGTTATCACTGCTGCCCATGGACATCTGTAAGCGACTTCATATAGAACATAGGTTCTATCTGAAGTCAATCATAGATGCGTTGCTACTCCCGAGGACTATGATGGTCGCCTTTTTTTTATCTGACCGAAGTAGCAAACGAGCATGCAGTCCACCTGATGATAAGTGGTCACTGCTCCTCATAAAAATCTGTAAGCAACTTCATATAGAACATAGGTTCTATCTGAAGTCAATCACAGATGCGTTGCTACTCCCGAGGATTATGATGGTCGCCTTTTTTTATCTGACTGAAGTAGCAAACGAGCATGCAGTCCACCTGATGGTAAGTGGTCACTGGCGCTCTGCGACATCTTTAAGCGACTTCATATAGAACATAGGTTCTATCTGCAGTCAATCATAGATACATTGCTACTCGAGGACTATGATGGTCGCCTTTTTTATCTGACTGAAGTAGCAAACGAACATGCAGTCCACCTGATGGTAAGTGGTCACTGGCGCTTTGCGACATCTTTAAGCGACTTCATATAGAACATAGGTTCTATCTGCAGTCAATCATAGATACATTGCTACTCGAGGACTATGATGGTCGCCTTTTTTATCTGACTAAAGTAGCAAACGAGCATGCAGTCCACCTGATGGTAAGTGGTCACTGCCGCTCATAAAAATCTGTAAGCAACTTCATATTGAACATAGGTTCTACCTGAAGTCAAACACAGATGCGTTGCTACTCCCGAGGACTATAATGGTCGCCTCACATTGTGCCGGCAACCACACCGTTACAACGAATCGCAAGGAATGCTTCACGCTAAAAATAGGTGTGGCGGTGGTACTTTCCCGCTTGAACTACACTGGTTCTACCATCTTCGAAATCATGTACAATATTGTTTATCTGCTTTATAGTTTATTTATTGACATAACAAGCGTTGCTTTTCGCCTGATAATGAGTGGTTACTGTTGTCTATGAACATACTTTTTTTACCTTTTAATTCTAAAGCAGTTGTCGATCTAGTAAAGTCAAACGATAGAACACAAATGTGTAAAATGAGCGTTAATTGACGCTTTTGCATTCCTTATTCGTAAATGTTTGTATGAATGTTGACTGATAGATTGAAACGTTATCAATACATTTATAGTCCGAATTTTAATTCGATGCAGTAAACTGACGTAAGCTAATGTCACTTAAGAAAATAATGATACCACATTTAACTTAATAGTCATGACCTCGTTCATTCAAAAAATTGAATGAATTGTTTTTAATATGGTTCACATTCTAAAAATAATTACGTTTAGTTTTATTAAAATCTTTTTTATTTATGTTATTAATTAATCCAAACTTTTAATAATGGGACATTTACATGAAAATAAATGGGTTACTCGCCTCAATAGTACAAATCAGTAATACAAATTATTTAACAAAACAATAAAAAAAAACATGCCGTTCTGCCATTCGCCTTTAATTATTCATAAAATACCTTATAGAAGACTACAAAACATAACTTTCCTTCTGGTACAAAAAAATTACTATCCCGATATTTATGGTCTTTTTTTTTCTTGTTTATTTTAGAAAGTATCATTTTGGTTCGCTTGTCATTAGACCTCATCACCATTTTCATAATCATTTTCACATAATTATTATTAATCAGGTTATAATTATCACATTTATTCACGTTAGGTTAACAAAGTGGGATATTATTTTTTTTTTGCTAAAAAAAATATTGAACTGAAATTGAATCATTCATTCTCTTGTCACATGACTATTTAATTATCACCAAAAACCTGCAACATTGGAACTGTCAGTTTACTGCATCGAATTAAAAGTCGGACTATAACAACAACTATTCAAGACTGCTAATCGATATATGTACATATCATGTACATTTCGCCATATGCTTCCATTCAATTTTAGTATTAAGCTTCATTTAGCAAGCATTTCAAAGACATACGATGTTTTAATTGTTACCATTCCGTCAATTGTGGTGACAGGCAAGAGATAGTCCACGAGATGAGCAGCATGGTGCAAGAGCTGCTGATAATGTTCTACAAGAGCACGGGCGGGTTCAAGCCGCACCGCATCATCATGTACCGCGACGGCATCTCCGAGGGGCAGTTCATACACGTGCTGCAGCACGAGCTCACCGCCGTGCGCGAGGCTTGCATCAAGGTCGGTACCCTACATGCTACTACATACTACACACTCTACCAAGGTATTGTATATGTCGGCGTTACACCGCATATTTACGAAAAACACGTTGCCGAAAATAAATATTTTAGTTTAAAGATCGAAAATTGCTTGTTTATTAAATTTGCAATATTTAGTGATTTCTAAAGATGTTTATATAGTCTACCCTCCATAAATGTGTTATTGTCACCTCACCCAACATTGTCATTAAAGGGCGAGCGTCTGCCTGTATAAAAAGACCCTTGTTCAACCGTCGAAGCGATCGGACTCCCTCAACTTTGAATAAATCGAAGAAGAATAACTCCTGCGTTTTACTTGAAATCTTCAAGAATTGATAGTAATGAAAACCTTGACCTTCGTGATGTCACACCCACTTTGTCATATATTTATGATTATTTTAATTTCATTCTAGTTATAGAAGACCCTCGTGGTGGGGATGTCATTTTCCGGGTTGGTTCTCCAGGCACATAGATTTCTGAATGTTGAATTTAGATTCCTGCTCTGGGTCTGGGTGTTATCTATTTGTCTATGTATCCATGGCTCCCACGGCTCAGGAAGAATTACTAGTGTAGGGCCATGAATGTAAAAAGTGTTAATAAGTTTATCATTTCCATCCATCCATCCACCCATCAGCCTTTTGATGTCCACTGCTGAACATAGGCCTCCCCTAAATGGCGCCACTCCAACCGGTCCTGTGCCCTCTGAATCCAACGGTTTCCCGCTGTCTTCTTCAGGTCATCGGTCCATCTGGTAGGGGGGCGACCTGTACTCCTTTTGCCTAAACGTGATCGCCACTCGAGGACCTTTCTTCCCCATCGGTTATCGGTCCTACGAGCGATGTGGCCGGCCCACTGCCACTTCAGCCTGCTAATTTTGAGAGCTATGTCTGTAAGCTTCGTTCGTCTACGGATTTCATCGTTGCGAATCATGTCTCGTAGCGAAATTCCGAGCATAACCTTCTCCATAGCACGCTGAGCGACCCTGAGCCTCCGAATGAGGCCTACCGTGAAGGACCACGTTTCGGCGCCGTAGGTCATCACTGGCAACACACATTGCTCGAATAATTTCGACTTCAGGCACTGAGGAATTTTGGACGAGAAGATACTACGTAATTTCCCGAACGCAGCCCAGCCGAGTTGGATTCTACGAGTGACCTCCCTCTCAAAGTTGGACTTACCCATCCGGATCGTTTGTCCCAGGTAAATGTACTCGTCTACAACTTCGAGAGGAGTGCCGTCAACAACTACCGGTACGGGTGTGACATGGACATTAGACATGATTTTCGTCTTGTCCATGTTCATCTTAAGACCCACCCGTTGTGAGGCACTGTTGAGGTCGCCTAGCATTGTGCTGAGGTCCGTCAGCGAATCTGCCAAGATGACTATATCATCGGCAAATCGAAGGTGCGTGACGTGTTCGCCATTGATGTTAATGCCAAGACCTTTCCACTCCATCAGCTTGAACAAATCTTCCAACGCAGCGGTGAACAGTTTCGGCGATATAACATCGCCTTGTCTGACTCCCCGCTGCAGTTGGATTGGATTTGTGCTTCTGTCGTGTACTCGGACTGACATGGTGGCGGCTGTGTATACACACTTCAGCACCTCGATGTACCTATAGTCGATCTGGCATCGCTGAAGGGACTCCAGCATCGCCCAGTGCTCGATAGAATCGAAGGCTTTCTCATAGTCCACATAAGCAACACATAACGGCAGATTATACTCCTCGGTCTTCTGTATAATCTGCCGCAGCGTGTGAATGTGGTCCATGGTGCTGTAGCCTTTTCGGAAACCGGCTTGTTCGGGAGGCTGGAAGTCGTCTAGCCTGCGCGCAATGCGGTTAGTGAGGACTCTCGAAAACAGCTTATACACGTGGCTCAGAAGCGCAATGGGCCTGTAGTTCTTCAAAAGAGTTTTGTCGTCCTTTTTGAAGAACAGCACCACTACGCTTCTGCTCCACGCTTCCGGGGTTGTCCCGCTAGTAATGACAGAATCGAACAACTTTTGGAGCGCCACTAGTACGGGTTTACCGCCAGCTTTTAGCAGCTCTGTTGTGATTCCGTCATCGCCCGGTGCCTTGTTGTTTTTCAACTGTTTGAGAGCCTCTCTAATCTCGTACAGGCTGACGTCCGGGAGGTCCTCAGTATAGTGTCGGGTCAGTTTGGCACGTTTGTCGTCCGCCTTGTTGCGGGCGGGAACTCGTGCGGAAGCATACAACTGTCCGTAGTATTTCTCAATTTCTCTCAGAACATCGGGGTTAGACGAAACCATGGTGCCCGATTCGGTCTTCAACCTCGTCAGCAGGCTCTGCCCGACGCACAGATCCCTGGCGAACACTCTCGAGCCCTGGTTTCGCTCAATAGCGTCTTTTACGCGATGGGTGTTATGAGCACGCCAATCGCGTCGCTTACTCTGAGAGATCTGTTTATTGAGCAGTCTGTATTTCGACATTGAGGTTGGAGACTGCACACATAGTTCTCGCCTCTCCCTCATAAGACCGAGAGTATGCTCTGAGAGAACTCGAGACCTACCACTGGAGTGGGTCTTAAAGCACTTAGACCCCACCTCGTGGACAGTTGTTACTTGTTCAACCTTGGTGTTAATTTCGTCCACAGAAACGCAAGAATCGAGACACGCGAAACGATTTCGTAGCTGAAGTTGAAACTCTTCGGAGCCCTGGATTTGGACAGGTGTTGGTCGGAGCGTAGACTTCATTAGGCGTGACCGTTCCAGCTTTACGTTGATATTTAATGTGCCTCTTACCATCCGGTGATCACTTCCGGTTTTCACCCTGTTGATCACAGAGACATCATTAAATATGTGCCGTTTGTCTGCCAAAATGAAGTCTATCTCGTTTTTAGATGAACCATCAGGACTTATCCAAGTCCACTTTCGCTGTGCCTTCTTCCTGAAGAAAGAGTTCATCATAAATAAGCCCTCCCTCTCCAAGAAGTTGGCAAGCAAGTAGCCTCGGTGGTTCCGTTGTCCAATTCCAAAGGGCCCCACCTTCCGCTCGCCATCGTTCCGCGTGCCTAGTCTTGCGTTAAAATCCCCCATAACAACGGTAAAGTGGGTCTTTGAGGTATGTATGGCTCTACTTACGTCCTCATACATAACCTCGACCTCATCGTCTGGGTGTGTCGAAGTCGGCGCATATACCTGTATGACCTTCAGCGAATACCATTTAGATATTCTGAGTATAAGGCTACCCTTGACGACACACTGTCGACTGTTACCACGTTGTTGACGAGGGATTTGTGGACGAGGAACCCGACACCACCCTGAGACAGGTGGTCGCCCTCCCGGTGATAGAACAAGTTGCCCGATTTGAGGATTATCGTGTCCTCACCCTGTCTTCGGACTTCAGACAATCCCAAAACACTCCAGTTCAACTTGTCTATCTCTTCTTCCAGCTCCTGTATCTTCTCGTCGGTCCTCAGTGTCCTGGTGTTGTATGTTGCCAGGTGCAGAAGTCGTCGGTTGCGGTAGCCGGATCTCTGCCGGAGATTCTTAGCACCCCCTGCCCCGCCGTTACCTAGGCCGCTACCGTAGCCTGGAATAGCGGGGCTGCCGGGGACTGGGGGCCGGGGTTCTTCTGCACCTTTCATTGGGGGTTTCTGCCGATAGTCACCGCGCCTGGCAAGCGTGTTGGTGACCGCAGTAGATGTAAATTACACAAGGAGATGCTGCTGCCCATCTCTTGGATTTATATCCCTTAGTCGCCTCGTACGACATCCACGGGAAGAGAGGGAGTGGTGCTATTCACAAGACCGACACCACACGGCCAAGTTTATCATTTACTTGTTTGAAATAAAAATATATACCATGTAATTTATATATTTTTTAACAAAATCCTCTCTGGTATATAAATTATTATTTTTTATCCCTTAAAGTACCAAACGAACTTGCCCAAGATGGTAACTGACCAATGCCGCCCATATACATCTGTAAGCAACTTCATAATATAGCACAGAGATTCTATCTGAAGTTAATTGCATCTTGCATTGCTACTTTCATCGACTTCCTTCCTCATTTAAATGTAAAGCAGGCAACTACACCATTCCACTTAAACTATGAACATAATGTAGGTGTACAGTTTCATTTACATTCCGATCTCTTTCAATGTGTAATTAATCTAATCCATTATCCACATTTATCCATAGGATAGAAGCTTCGTATACTATACTATAGAATTAGTTGAATACATAATTATGTTTTTATTTATTCACGGGGATATCGATATTGTATAACACAGTGTAATTTGAATTCAATACTGATCATGTTTTCCAGCTGGAAGCAGAATACAAACCCGGCATCACGTTCATAGTGGTCCAGAAGCGTCACCACACGCGGCTGTTCTGCGCGGACAAGAAGGAGCAGTCCGGCAAGTCGGGGAACATCCCGGCCGGCACCACCGTCGACCTGGGCATCACTCACCCCACCGAGTTCGACTTCTACCTCTGCAGTCATCAGGGCATTCAGGTATGTTTTACTTACATAAATAGATGTATATATTTTTTAAGAAGCGATTTATATCTTACTGATTCTTAATTCAGATTATATCTACTAATGTGACTAATCAAAATAAATTTTTGGTGACTTGTGACTAGATTGGCTATGGCAATTTTCTTTTATTCTCTACGCTGAAGTTGGATTGACTGCCCGGGAATAGCGATCGTCAAGATCACATGTGTTAGAGGTTTTCAATGTTTGTATAAGGCAGATATCAATTAAAATCAGTATAGCTGACAAAGAGTTTGAAGGAACTAATATATGTAGGAGACAGATCGTACTGTTCATTATAATTAGACGATAATTGACCACTACTACTGAGAATATGATTAAATATCTGGTATGCTTTTTGATATTCTATATTAATGTTATTAAAAATATCTGGCTTTGACTAATCGTTGGTTTAAATTGTCAGGGTACGTCGCGGCCGTCGCACTACCACGTGCTATGGGACGACAACCACTTCGGTTCGGACGAGCTCCAGTGCCTGACGTACCAGCTGTGCCACACGTACGTGCGCTGCACCCGCTCGGTGTCGATCCCGGCGCCGGCGTACTACGCGCACCTGGTGGCCTTCCGCGCGCGCTACCACCTCGTGGAGAAGGAGCACGACTCGGGCGAGGGCAGCCACCAGTCCGCCTGCAGCGAGGACCGCACGCCCGGCGCCATGGCGCGCGCGATCACCGTCCACGCGGTCACTAAGAAGGTCATGTACTTCGCGTAGGACGCACCGAACCTTACTATCTCCAAACGTAACGCGCAGTGTCGCCCCCGTGTCCTCGCTCGACGTGCCGTGTCGCGCGTAATGAACACGAGCTCACTAGATCTACTTCACCCTGTCTAACTCTACGTGTCATCGGTGACTTTCACAATGAGCACAATGAACCTACTATCCCATGTTTACCCGTCGGTACATCGCAGTGTTATGACGCTTGGACAGGGGTTTGAGCTTACCGAATCTAGTTACTTCTTCTCGCATTCACGTCACTCGGTGACATCTCACTTACAAAGGATTATCCGTGTATTGTTGCGCGCATTGTCACGAGTGTTTAAGGGGTTCGTCTCGAGTTCGGATATGTCGCGCGTTCCAAACTGTACTTGAGTGCTATCGTCGCACTTTGTGTTGTAAAGAGAATATTTTTTTTATTGATGCGCTTTCGAGCTCGAAATCTATACTTCGTGTACACCGAACACCTCATCTTTATATCCGTGTTGACGTGATGCCATTTATATATTTTAAAATTTGTCTTATACACGAATCCGTCTCGAGCTCGGAACTACATGAGTGTAGATTAAGTATGTTTAATATAGATTGTGACTATTCTATATCTCGTTTCGAAACGTGGCGATGACGTCATCGAACGGAATCGTTCTGTGGTGAATCGCCAGGTTATATATTATATTGAGTGTAATAGATCAAATTATATACGTTATTTTTGACAAAGCCGCATTGTGTGACAGCTGACTGGCGCCATATACATGAATACATCATAAGCAATGTATTTTTCAATCTTTTGCCTTTTTAGAGTTACTGCTGCATCGTTCTCGGTGTATTTAAATAGTGTAAATTAATGAAAATTTTACACACCAAATCTATCGTGCTGTCTTCACCAAAATTAAATTGTTTTTTTTTGTGTTCGGTAATAATTTACTTAATTATTATAAAATCAATTAACCTTCAATTTACCTAATTGATTTACTTAATTATAATGAAATTAATTAACCATCAACTTATATTAACTATTTAAGAAAGAGACATTACGTAGGATTAGACGCGTTTCTAATCCTACGTAATGTCTCTTTCTGTAGTCGACATACGAAAAATATTGTTTAAGCCTTGATTAAAAGTTATATTTATTCCGCCTATGTTACTCAGAAAATATTTTGGTAAATGAAACTTATCTCAGTTTGTAAACGATTAGTGCAATAGAACAAATTGTTAATTACAATACAATTGTACAATGCTCTTAATAATTATGTATACTTAGATAACGTTGCAGTAATAACTCATTAGTAATATATTATTCGCAATATTTAAACTGAAGTATCATGTGATATCAATTTTAATTTATTAATATAACATCGGTCGCGCGGTGGTTATTGAACTGGTGGGCGCGAGGTTCTCTAAAGGTTGAAATTGAGCGGTTCAAAATCATTTATGTGTATTTAAAGGTGGGTACTGACCAAAAACATTTGATGCCTTTAGATTCAAATGTACACTTCTCTCAATGGCTGCTCTCCAAAAAGTTAATTTGCCGTAAATAATGCGACAACTAAAAAACACTTATTATATTAATTACTGATAATATATATAATAAAGTAGAATTGACATAATTGTTAAAGTATAACCTAATGCACTAAAGATTAGAATCTACAAAAGTGGCACGTACTTTGCAAACGCTCAAAAGCATATTTATAATAAATATAATTAAAAATTCATGTTGTACGAACAATAGAAACATTTTGTTGTACATAGATAAATCATTATTATAGGCTGTTAGATGTTTCTCCAGGTACATCAATACTCGAAGGACTTTTTCGTCATACCATATACCGCAAAACAATGATATGAATACGATGCGAGCAAGATAACTTAATTTTGTTCACTATTTTTGTTTGCAATCTCTCATCAAAATTAGAAACACGCGTGTATTAAATATTATTATTATATGAATGGTTCTGGCCAGTACCCACTCTTATTACTTTGATACTGTGTAAGTATATTTTAAAATACGCGGTCTTACTCGATCTGCTTTATTTAAAGTGACTATAAGTGCATATCATAAAACAGTATGACAGTTAAGCTTTTAATTGTGCCTAAGTAGTTAATATTTTTTGTTTAGAATTTTTTGTTGCCATTACAGTTACTCATCGGATGTTTACTGTAAGTTTAACGACAGCTCCAATCGCCTGATCTGAATTACGACAGTACGTTCTGACACATTGTATACACTACCTACTTAAATCATTGTCAATTAATTCATTAGTAATTGAAGGCAAACAAAAATAGTATCCCTTGACGATGAATGGTTACATCTGCTAACGTAATGTGTACCTACCTTGAAGATGAACTCTTACGTCTAGCCCGAAAAATTGTCGACAGACCCTCATTTCTCCTTCGTTCGAGTCTCCTTTGCCACACCCTTTCATATCGGAATATTTTATTCAGAAATATGTATATAATAGTAAGTGTGGCGATAAACTCTCGAAATCAAAGCAATAAAAATACTAGTGCACTTAAGCATAGATAACATACATGAAAAGGCTCTAGCGCTAAAATAAAATCCTCGCAAGCTTACGATAACCATATACAATAATCACAATAGCAATTATTTTGGACTCTATCTAAATTAATGTTGTAGAGGAAGTAAGATTGTATAAAATAAAAAGTTTCGTTTTGCTACAATCATTATCAACGTAGATGTCTCTTGTATCCATTGATGATGTATTCTATGTGAAAACATATATCATAAATGGTACATACAGTATTTACGGTCGTAATTCCGGTGAGTATGATTTGCTATGAAAAATAGTGATTTACTCCCGTAGCTATTTACTAGCAGCTACCAACAGCTACAAAGAATCGATGGCACAGAAATTATCGCAATTATTCAATGTTTTATTATTCATAATAGAAAATATTGTTTAACTTTTTTATACATTTTATAGTGCGCAATAGACAACTCGATCAATTTTCAGCCGTTATCAGTAAATAAAATTGGTCGATAAAAAATATTTTGTCTACGTTTATTCTTATATAGGTAAGTTTATATTATTTTAACTACATGACGATTAATAATAAATAAGTTTTAACCTAATCATCGGTAGCATATGAAGGCCAAATACCATAATACTAATTTCTAACAATATTTTAATAATCTACAAAATTTATATAGTGAGTGTGAGTAATAATTTTCTCTCGATGTGTCGTGTGTAAACTGCATTGATGTCATGTTACTAGAGTAAGTAGTTAGTTCGTTAAGTGTCTCGTTACGGATGGACCACGTACTTTGATTCTCATGATGCCCACAGGTAAATACATCTGACGAATAGCGCAGAATTAGTATAATTAAAGTGTTGATTGGAAATATTACGCTACTATAAGGGTGTGTCGACCCTAACAGTACGTTGCACCACATTTCTATATTTTAATAAAATGTATGGCATTAATGTACTATCATTACTTAAGATATTTTACTAGAAATCAAGTAATGAGTATGCGTGAGATTCTTTCACTGCTGTCATTGAATGTTTAAGTCATCATGTTAAATAAGAATAGTAACGCGAAATACAACTTAAATGTCCATTTTATGGAGAAACGATGAAGCAAGGTCGCGAAGGAAAGTGCGTCGCTCATTATTCTACCTTGTACCACTAAGCTACGCCTCCACTGGCCATCAATGTTTTTAAGAAACTATTGCTGTGGGTGCTTCAAATGTTTCCCGAAAATAGCATTATTATTTATTACGATTATTATTTATTATCTATAATTGTTTATATCTTTTAGTTTAGTCAAGCCCAAACTTAAAACACAAAACAGATTTGTTTCTATAATTTATACTTTGCCTAAGCTAATTAGTAATTGTTTTTTTTTTATTATGATCGTAACGCAAAAAATCGTTAACCAATTATCAGCCAAATGTTATTAAAATGTCGGTTTATGTTTCGAAACCAATCCGCCTAATTCTATGAACAATGACACTACACACTAACTACCATTACGTGTTTTCTATTGGAAGGCTCAGTGGTGCTTGCGGTCTGTAGCGGTTTAATAATAGAGCGACGAACTTTCTACGGATTATCTAACTTATATCCTTATGTTTTTGGTTGCTGTTTCTTACTGTAAAAACGTGCTAATTTTGTTACTTAATATCTGCCTTATTTCTCTTAGACAAAATGTATTACGTCACAGCACTAGCCCATTTTCTATTATGTCGATGTAACTTAGAATATAGGCATACTTGTAATAAGTTATTTTAATATTTGTAAGAATCTAAACAAGGGATGTGGCTAAAGCTAGTTGTAAGTGAATTTTTGAAAATCTGTCCGTTCTTGAACCGAAATAATTAATATATAATAATAACGTTCCAATTAGTATGTTGACTTCACGTATTATATAAGCGCATTAAAATGTGGCGTTAAAAATCTACCGTTAATATTTTTTATAAAATATATTTTAGATATCTCGATCACACTGCTTTAAATCATCTTTATAATAAATTAAACTGTACAAATGATGGGTTCAATACTTGTTCGTTCTAAACTATTGTTGCCTGTTTAACAAATTCATTCACATAATAATTATTTGATTACAAATTGTGGTATGTGTACTGTACAGTTGTTTCGTAGAATTTTATAGTGTGTATCTATTTGTAATTGATGTCCAATCAATTGTTATTGATGGCGTTTAATTAATGGAACAATACTGGAACACCAGAATCTTTACACATATGAATCTTGATCTTTAGGTAAGTACGATTGTAAGGGTTGCCACAAGCAGGGTCATCGATACGTCTTACGAAATTTTGTCCTCTATTGTTGAGAAGGGTATATGATAAAATTTTTGAGCTGTGGTATTTTGACAAAACCAACAACTAATATCCGGACAATTTTGAACAAACTATATTCTACATACTGCCAATCCAAGGCTACTATAATCTTTCGAATTTGGCAACCCTCTATATAAAATGAAAGACAAGTACTTTATTATGCTATTGATAATTTTAAATGAATCAGTAAATGTAATTAGTTAAATACACATTAATAGTCTTCTATGTTAAAAATCATTGGCGCTTTACAATTAACGTTTAGATTTAGAGAATGCGAAACGAACCGAGGAATATTTGTAGTATTTAGGCTCTTACTATTAATAATAATTAATATCTAGATGTTTAGTCCGGCATGCAATATTATAATTATACTATACTAGTATCCCACTTCAGGCCAAAAGTAATTTTCTTTGCCGCCTCTTAGTTTTTAAGTATTTTTATTCACACTTATGTATTTTATAATTTAATGTTTTGATATGAAATATCATCTCTCCATAGGAGGAAGCCTGACCAAAATATGAAATCACTATCTAGCTCTATCGTGAATGTTATCAGTTTTTCTGATGTAATAAAGATTGTCGCACTTGTTGAATAAAATAAAATGACTACTCATTAAAGAAATATCGTCCTTAAACACATTATTGTAGATCACATTGAAATAAAACATTGGTTAGTTTTCAATGAACGGATGTATTTTCCCATAAATTAGAATATAATTTTTCAAAAGTGCGACGTGTAATTTGGCCAAGCTTCCCGGTGCGCCCGCACAGACGCGGGCGACAGCTGGTATCACTTTGATCATTATGAATTGTGTTCGATAAAGAATTGTTATAAATATTGGACCATATTGGACGTTTGTATGTTTTTAAAGCACCGCATACAAATAGAGTAATTATTTTATGCACATTAAACTGCTTTAATTGTATAGATTCAAGGATTTACTATACCTAGATCGTAAAATAGTTTCCAAATTTCTTCGTGCAGGGTAACAATGGAACTTGACGGATGATGTTAAAAGCGCTCAATCTGCGTTTTGATGTAATATTATTTAATAAACGTTTTATTTAATAACAATGGTTATTACATATTTTAATCACTTACTGCATTATAAACTTTTCAACCATAAATTACTTTCATCTTCCGATCCAGTGTACTTTACCTGTCACATATAACTTCAGAGGTTTTGCAACCTGTGAACTACCCAGTAATAGGCAAAGTTTCAGAAATTATCGAAGCAATCGGTTATTTGACAAGTTTGTTGCCGATTACAAGACATCTATTGTAACGTGTCTTAGCATAGTTGTTACCTTTCATTTAGGTGCGCACTGCAATGTCTAGCGCTTAAATTATAAAAAAATCTCATTATCATGCCTTGATGAAACGTAAAAACTATATCAATTTTGTTTTTTAAATAAAATAAAAACTACTATTCTTGGAAATTTTTAGTCATAAAAATCAATTAAGTATGCAGCATATATAATCCTAATAAGTCAGTAAAACGGTCTTGAGTTTCTCTTAACGACTACATCGCGATTTGTCATTAGAATCATTAGAAGATTTTGTAATTTAAATAAATCACCATCGTTGTGGTCGTTTAGTGGAACGCTACTATGGCGATTATTATTTTTATCCTTACACATAAATCCCACCTGTCCTCTCGAAGAATATTCAGTCTTACTTATTTGCTTCCTGTGATCTCTGAGACTATGTATAAATATTTTAGTGTGCAGCGTTCTAATAAATATTTAATTTAAATCGTTTAGGTACTATGTGTTTTTTATTTTACATAAACTTGTAAAATTTAATAATATCAATAATCAAAATACACAAAACATTTATGCCCCTGAATTTTAAAGAAAGTTATTCAAAAGCTGCTACTTGTTATTAGTGTGTATGATAATTACGGGTTCTACAGTGTTTATTTTAATCATTCGATGAGTCAGAACACGAAATAATCTTCGCAAAATAAATCGACTGACATGAACTGTGTTACATTGATTTTAGTTATTACCGTGTCCATCGTTGGAAGGGCATTGTTGATAAACAGTCACATGAATGCAAAAAATCTATAAGAACTACAGTTTTGTCTAAGTCAGCATAAGTTTAGATTATACCCTATTACTACAGAATTGGAAATGCAAAACATTTTTTTAGATATTATTTCGGAATTTAGACCACAAGGGCATGCCGAAAACTAGGAAGATTCCATTGTATAAAATATGGCTTCCAAATGCAATAAGCGGAGAAAGTCTATCTTATTAAATCAATATCTCTATGTGATCAAAAAATATATAAAATCCCAAAATGAACTGTAAAAAGATACTATGTGAATATTTTGTTGAAAATGAAATGTGTTTTGAAATATATATGTATACGTACCTAAACGATTTAATTGGTAATAGATTAATTAATATTATCATTTGAAAATGTAGATAAGGTACGAAAAAATCTTTGGTTACTTTTTTAATTCTTGTTTCAACATTACTTAAGTGATAAGTAGCATTTTGGAGGCTTGTTGTTCAGAATTTAGGAGAAAATAATAATATCATGTTTGTAAAATAGTTTCTGGATGTTTGTAATTTTTCCACAAGAATATGTACAATATACATGGATGGTTTTTATTTCCCCGAAGAGAAATATATTTTGGAATTATTTAATAACTTTGCAATTATTTTATATGCCTATGCTCTAACATAAATTATATTTGTACGTAAAGAGAATGTAGGCATTGCTTGAATATTTTTTGTCTGATATTGAGTGTAGTTACTATATAATATATTTGGCAACAAAAAAATAATAGAATTTCATATAATAACAAATACAAGAAAAATATTTCAAAGATAAAGTAGGCGTTATGCTTACCATATTTTAAACTATTAAGTTTTATTTTGAATTAATATTGCATAAATTTTAAAAGTTAAGTAGTATTTGAACTGTTTAAAAAATTGATAATACGAGTAAGCTAAATTCTTAACTAACATAACATGAAATAAAAATCATTCTGTGTATATTAACATAATTTAGCATTTTATGCTAAGTATTATTTACACACTTGTAGTAATGTAGACAAAATACATCGTGGTCTTTACATTATATGAAAAAAGTAGTATCACTCGGCAATATCTTAAACTGTATGGGACTTAATACAATTTGTTTATTTAAAATTGTCTATTTTTAATTATTCGATATTCGACATACCTTTCTGCCTAGTTCCACACACAGACATATTTATGTTTAATTACGATGGTATAGATGAAGCATTTCTTGACATTTAAGTATGAAAGCGATTCCTAATGTAATGTTTTTTAACTTTTAAAAAAATGTACATCGGCTACAAAATAATGTCTAATAATGTGTAAATTAAAAACAAATGAAACACCAATATTAATACATAAATTTTATTTACCATTTTGAAAAAGGTAATGTAAATAGTGGAAATATTTTATAAGTAAAGGAAAGCTAAGCATCTTATAAAAATATCATATTTATATTTCCAAACTGGACAACATGCGTCGGCAAGTTATTATGTCTTACACTATACATGTCAACATACTCTACATGTTATATGAATTTACAACTTTGTGATATCAACATGTATATAATTTATATAAAAGTGTTTCTTGAGAAGTTAATAATACATAACGTGGAAATTCTGTTTTTTTATATATAACTACCAACCTCTCTTCCAAGCTCTGCAGGCAAACCTTACATATAGACACAAATTCAATAAATATTGTATGGAATGCTATGTTAAGACAATAGAATCAATAGAACAGTTGTGAATACATTCCATTATAGTATTATACTAAGCTTTAACCAGCAGTCTCTTACTATACTAAATTGTTATTCGTTCTACCGCACCGCGAACACTAACGTTTCCAAATTCTACCAATGATCTTATACGATCGAAAATTATTGTATGTAGTATGTTTATGTCTTGTCTGTACGTTTATGTGTTTAGCCATACATAATTCAAGCGTGTAATAAAACATGCTATGTGTAACACTAAGCAAAACTTTAATTAAAAACTAAAGTCACAAAGAAGTATTAAGTACCATAATTGGAATACACGCTAATATAATACCCAATTACACAATAACTTAATTATAAGTGAATTATTGCGGGGTTTACAGTGAATGTATCGTGTAATATATCATATTCATATAAATTGCGTTTAGGAGCAGTTTTAATGCACTGAATTAATCATCACTAATCATCAGTGTTTTAATGTGACTTTACTGTACACTGATAAGGATTGTAAGACAAAAAAATGTGGCTATTGTTACCAGATATTAGGAATTTCCTAGAAGCCTTATATCAAAAAATGAATATGAGAATAGGAATTCCCTATTTTGACTTCTATCAGACAATTTAAATGATCACGATTGCCACCGAGAGAACAAGTTACAAATAGAGGGACAATGACATCAAAGTAAAGTGAAAACTATTTGGAGGATGCAAGGATCATATTTATTACAAGTGATAATTATGTTTGTGCCGAGTGAAATAAAGTTATAGGTGACAATAATAATTAATTTAACTTAACCAGTGAAATATCATTATCTGCTTAGTCGAAATACCTGTGGACGACAGAATATATTCGCAATATGACGGTTTCTGTTAGTATTATGGAATATTATGGAATCGTATCTTATTAATATAAAATGATTACTAATAAGAGACCGAACTCACTAAATGCTGCTGAGATATAATTTGCAATGTCCACAAATATTGCGACCAGACAGTCAAACTACATGACCACTCAGTTTTGATGCTTAGAGTAGAAAGTGCACAGCTGCCCGAGTTATCATTTTATTTAGTACGGCAATAGGCGATTGGTATACATAGCATTAACCAGCGAATATACTTCGGATCTGTATTCATAAAATTTCGGAATAAAAAGCTCGACGAAATTGATATTTTTACACTGGCAGACTAGCCGTTATTCACTTCAACAAAACATTATCAAACTGAAAATTTATCAAATATATTTTAGTCTACATTTGTTGATCTAAAATCAGTATTTAATAATGACAGTAATAGTAAAATGGTTTTATAGCATACGACTGATATATTTTCTTCTTGAATTAAATTGGACCCGACTTCCACTGGCTCTAAGTGAGTGTCACTCACGGGGTAATTCAACTTCGACTAACTGTGTCTAGGCTAACGTCGTATAGATAATTTGTGCTGAGTCTTGACGTATCACGTGACTTAACGACGAAGAACAACGGGTAACTCAATGAGAACAAGCAATATCTAGGGATGTAATGATATATCAAAATTTCGGTTTAAAATATCGATGTCGGTTTTTTATGACAATCCGAAATGTTCGGCGATGAAAAGATCGTTAAAATTGTTTATGAAAATTTAAACGGATAATCAGATTAATATCTATTAGAAGGATGCATTTTTTATTGTTGATATATAACATCGCGATAAAATTGAAGAAATTTTCGCTTATCGATATTTTAGGCCATTGATAAAAGTATCGAAAACTAGGTTATTCCGCGCCTTCGCCCGTTTCGGTCACGTCTACCACTGCAACGAGTATCCCATGTGTTAATGTAGGTCATAAACAGTGTACGCCAAAATTCATCGGTATTTTTCGCATAAAAGCGCAAACACATCCTCACAATAGCATTTGTAACATTAAGATTTGTTCATACAAATATACGTGGCATGTCGCTTTCGCATTTCTAATGTTAGTAAGATTTAATCACTTGCGATCCTTAATACACGTGGCATAATAAGACATGAGCCATCAATCCGAACAAAACGTGTGATGTGATAGGTGTGACATAAGATACGAGCCACTTTCGATCCATCTAATGGTGGTAACGGTGCGAGTGTCCGCGGCAGCCGGCCGCCTAGGGCAGCGGCTTGTCCTCGGGGATGGTGGGCGAGGTGGCGCCGCTGGCCGCGCGCGACGCGTCGCGCAGCGCCTCGTCGAAGCTCTGCGTCGAGTTGGAGCGCGACGCGACCTTACCCTGCAAGTGTGGACGCTTTGAAAAATAAACGACGCTCCGTGCGCCCACGTGTACAAATACAGTGAAAGCTCCTTAGGTAGCCTTCAAGTAGTACGTAACGTAATTTTGAACATTTTAGAAGTGTAACGCAAGGTAACGTTTTGCTGCACCCCTTTCTCACTCCGTGAACTTTTTCAGCAAGTCGCTGTATTTTACTTACATACAGTTTTATATTTAAATAAGAACAAACACGTTGTTCAAACCTCCCTTCTTCCTCTCTTGTATCCTATCGTAATATTTGATAAGACCCCCCCCCCTCCCCCCAATGATGTTACGTAATACTTGAACACTTCGCTATTTGGTTGTATACCGCCAATATGCCAGGGATGTAGGACAATAATCACAATATTTACATTTAAGAATACAGTCCATCATCTGTAAGCAACTTCATACAGAACAAAAGTGCTACTCTCGATGACTAAAATG